>QLOZ01013732.1:0-16517 GCA_003314065.1 Lactarius sp. MG50
AGACACGGCTCGCAGATCTTGCGCATCCCGCGAGTGGCCAGCCGATAGCCGTGAACAAGAGACTCGAGAGAACGCAGGCTGCGGGCTGACCGCGAATCTAAACGCTGGCTTAAATCGTTCATTTATCATCAAGCATGTGTGTACGAATACACTACGCGTTACTACGGGGGATGGACGTCGTCTGCTAACACAGTCAATTCGGCGATAGGGCATCGATAAGTATGGCTGAGGAAAGGCTATGTCAGGCCTGAGCGCTGAGGATTTCTGTTGCATCAGGAAAATGGCAACTTACTCTAACAAATCCAAACGCTGTGAGATACTGTAACCTCCCTTTATGTGTTTGTCTCTCAGGGGCGAAATGGAACGTGTTTCGACGACAGCGTCATGCAGGCGTGCTACAATGTTGGGGCCTTGATGTGTGCCGTGGCCTGCGCCATCGCAATTGTCGAGTGGACCCAGTCTGTTTTAAGTTGCTGTGATGTAACTGCGTACCCGCAAGCAGCGCCGTCGGGCTCTTCTAGAGACTCAACCGTTCTGGTCCCAATGTTAATCTGAAACTGATCCCTGTGGCTGGGGACAAGGTATGATCTCGTTGGGATGCCTGAGTCGCACATCCCCAAGGACGACAACGAATTTGCAACGTCTCAGGATGGTTCTGCATTCGGGCGGACCACAGGGAAGATGAATTATAAAGAACAGGAACGCTCTGAACCGTGAGACCAAAACGGACGGAAAGGGTGAGTGGAGCTCCAGCCTGTTTGACTGCTTGGACACATGTGGCCTTTGTCTGTAGGATAGACCAGCTCGACTAACCTGTTGTATGCTAACCTAAGTACGGTTCCCCGCAGACTGCCCGGTCACCTGGTGCCATTTATAGCAGGAGTAAGCGATGTCTTCGTAGTTTGCAGGACCAATGCGTTCCCCTACAATCCCTTTGTACTTCATCAGGACTGGAGACACCGCAGGGCTTGCGGACGACAGGTTTGCACCTATCGGTCAAATCGGCCCCAGGGACACACCGTAAGTGTCCTTTTCTACTTCTTATCCCATTCATGGGAGCAGTACAGTCAGCTCACTCACGCTTGCGATCCTAGGACGGCGACCATGCTCGGCAAGCGTACCCGTACGGCGGACATCACCGACGACTGCGGTCGCCCCAGGGCCGATCACTATGAAGTACGCCCGAGGAAGAAGGGCAGGGTCAGGACGACTGCCCGTGGGGCCTTGGAGACGGTGGGGCCGACAAGCGGGAGCCACCAGAAGTGTGCCACCATGGTCCCGAGTAAAATCAACAGTAAATCCAAGGCGGCGGGAAGCGGAGCGGGGAGGCCCACAGCCACGAACACGCAGGGAGTTTACCATCAATCCCTGCCGGGACCAAGTGTTGTTCAGCAGGAATTGGCAGGAGCCACTGCACAGAGAGAGCTGACTTGGGTCGAGAGGAGAGTGGAGGGCGGAAGATGGCAGCACATCAGCAGCAAGGTGCAACCACAGGTGGTCGACAGTGTGGAGAACGGCAGAGACGAGGAATCGGGCGGTGACCTCTTCTGGATCCCAAGAAAGCTCGACGAGCAGTGCAGGGCGTTGCTTGCGGCCACGCAGGTCGATTGGGACTGCGGGGCTGTTGGCGTGATCAAGTACCGACTCTGCCCATGCGCAGAGTTCAGCAAGTGGGACGACTTCAAGCGACACAGCGAAACAATGGAGGCGCACCCCCTGGCCATCACCTGTTGCGACCACTATGGGGGCTTCTTTGCGCGCGGCGACTCGCTGGAACGGCACTGCATGAACCCACCTAAGAAATGTGTCATCGTCCCGGCGGACATGGCCGAATTCAAGCGCAGGGAAACCAATCGAGTCCATGAGGACTTCAAGGCGAAATTGGGGCGCTGCCCGAGGACCGATGAAGAGATCGGGATGCCGTTTGCATGGATCATCAAGAAGATGTCCCCGAACTCGTCGGAGAGAGGGAGCAGGGAGCAGAGCCGACTCACACGGCGTAATCAATGATTCGAAGGGCTGAGCGGTAGCTTAGAATAAATGTCGTATACCTTTCGTATTTTTATTTTTTTGTTCTTCTTTTCGCCGGCCCTACTGCGATGCGACTGCTCACAGTGTGGCGCCACGGATGATTTTCCTGTTTGCTTACTTTCAATCTTGCTTACTGTGTTCTGTCCGAGTCTCCGTCGGCCTGCTTGCTTTCACCTAGTTGCATATATATGTTGAGAGATATCTCGATCGGCCCCAAACCAGTGACCCACGCACGCACCGTGTCCTCGCACCCGCGGCTGCAATCAATCTTATCCCCATATAGCGGGGAGCCCAGTCGCGTGTCGCAGCGCCTTGTATCCGGGCGACGCGTGCCACGTTGCCGTGCCGTGAGCAAGTGGTACGATCGACGCTCAGTGAGGGATCCCACAGGAACGAGACCGAGAAACCGCACCTTCTTTCCGAACAAGTATATGCTGCAGCAACCACATGCGATCCTGCTGTCGTACAACCGTGTACTCCACCACAAACCCGGCCGGATTAACTTTCTTTAATGCTATTCCGATATTCCTCATGGAACCCCCTTGCAGTGAGAGCCACTACAACTTTTTGGCGACATCGATGACCCTCTAATTAGCGAGCAAGATGATCGCAGATCACCCTTCGGGCACTGGATAGTCAGTTAATCCGTTGTACTTTTGATGAACGGTCCCGGGGATTGCTGTGGACTCGGACCTCGACACTGGCACGCGTCACGCGAGAAGTCTTTCAATTTTACATGTTAGGCCTACCGTTTCCTGATTGCCTGGACGTCCTGGACACCACGTAGGATGTTACATAACTCGATGATTGACCGATTGTGGGTCGTTAATACCGCGGCACGACCATGAAACCCTCATTGGGCGGAAACAGATAGTGCAGCATTGTGTTGTAAGAACCATAGAGCGAGGATTCTTGGGTAACGTTGTTCATGCCGCCAGGAATGGTGGCGAACGGTTTCAAAACCCAACTTGGCCAAGGCATGTTAAGTTGTCATGCTCTGTACATATAAGAAGGTAGGATTTTATACTTTCTTTGGGTGATACATACAGCAAGAATGACTTTCAATGGACGTCTCTGCTGTTCCAAGGGAGGGGTATGACTTGAAGATGTCGGACGACGTTTCAACGTCATCCGTCTCCTTTCAATTTGTGGCTGGCGACACTCCGAGTCGGTCAACTACTTATCGGGATTCAAGATAATTTAGGTTTTCGAGCCAATCTCGACATGTCGTCAGTAACGACCGCGTGGTCAATTGATTATTGATGTTATACATCAGCACAATCATGCGAATGGAGAGAAAAAAATGTTTGCGGGACGACATCTACTTTGACAGAGTTCTTGGGAGTAAGCCATACACTAATTGACTGTCTCGAAGGTTCCTTGACACTACGCCCAGAAGCAAGGGATTACTGCTAGGGCGGTGGCCTAGGATGTTCCGCTACGACGGAGACTCACAAGTGATGCTCAAGCGGTAGAGAGGAACGCTACAGCAAGACCCAGCGCTGAGAGAAACATAGAGGCAGATGGGGAAGACGGCATGGGAGGTCAAACCGCACAGACGGCGAATAGACCCAAAAAGGCGCGTCCCAAACTTGGCATTCATCATTGCGACTTATTCCGATTTCACAGGAAAGAACACCGTTATGCTTCAGGCCACTTCGACTCGACTGCCAGTGGGGAGACTTCCAATGTTTCTCTGATAACGATCAGCCTGAAGACGCTGAGCCTAAGGAAGATCGACGACATGGGATGGTGGAGGAACGTCAATGACACCATAATGACAATCAAGAGATGGTTGACCGTCCAACTCTCGAGCTTCGTTGTCAGTCGACGACTGCGGTCCACGCCACACTTGGCTGTTGGCTTCCCTATTTATCTCAGAGCACTTGACTGTCGGTGGCGGCCTGACCGTGGTGGGTCCCCCCTTGGCATTGCTCACCTGAGTCACCACCCTATCTGTTATCCAGCTGACACAGCTCCCCCATGGCTTACCTTACGATCAATCTCACGAACGAACTATCTTCCAAGATTGCCAATGTTCGGCACCAGCACTGCTCTGGCACCCGAAATGAATCGGGTTCCTCTGCCAGATGTCAGTACCGGTGACGATGCCGTCATTCAGGCGTCTCCTCGAATCAATATACCACCTCTGATATTAAGACACCACCAGCCCTCAAGTATTATCTAAAGAAGAGAGATTCGTCATTGCCGTCGACATCGTCCAGATCGTCTCATCATCAATTCGATCACCTCCACTAAGGTATTCTGCCAGCCAGGAAGATACCTTTGCCATGTCTGAAGCGGAGACTTCACAGAACAAGAAAAAAGTACAGTTCCTATTAATAGATAAGCATGTAAATGGCATACAAACGAGAACATGTGCTATAAATTACCGGGTTAAAACTTCTGCCTATAGCTCAATCACCATACGATCTTAGCGACGCGGGTGTTCTTCGAAGTCGGAAAACGGATCCTCTGCAACTATAGTCTTCATCGATTCGGTGTCCTTCTTGTCTTCTTCGCTGCTGTACGCGGGGAGACTCTTGTCGAAGGGGGGTGGAGCACCGGGTGGTGGGGCGTAGTGGGGCTCGTATGATACCTCGGGTAGAGTTGTAGTGCTCTCGGCACCAGCAGGATATGCAGGAGTGTATGTCGTAGGAAGGCGAGTGCGCGCGCCACCAGACACGAGTGCCGACTCATGCCGTGCGTAAGAAAAGACGACGACTGTGAACAGGGGCAGGAGAACTGCGACATTTCGTCAGATGTCTGAGGGTTAAAATACTCGGATAAGCCCGCGCACTGATCTCGACGATGAGCCAGAATATCTCGGAGAATGAGTCGTGGCTCCAGGCTCTCTTGCAGTCTGAAAAGAATTAAAAGTCAAGGTCAAGCATCGTGGCATAGTCTAAATAACACACATAGATTTGCTTCATCTGGTGTGAGCCTGTCTCCAGGATTCGAAGTCCAGACGCCCCAGATATAAACCTTCTGATGGCCTGTGGCGAGTGCAGTGCATTCGGCGATCAGGCCATCCTTTTACGATGGCAGTCGGTCAAACTGACAGTGACGACGTCATACATACTTACCTTGAGCATGAAGTGAAGGATCGTTCGCAAAAAGCCCGACGCAATTGCGATAACGGTCGCGGCGACAGCAAGGAAGGAAAATATGCGGACGAGAATAAGGCGTTTCTGTAGAGAGGTGGCGATTGTGACGGAAGGCAACTAATCGTTGTTCATAGATCGACGTACGGTAACGGCCGCAACAATGCCAAAGAGGAGTATTGCTAAAATTCCTGCATATAACGAGCCAAGGACGAGTGCGAAGGTGGCTAGCCGCTTTTGATGCTCTGCACGAGAAAAGTATATGCGTCAAACTGCCCATAGGAAAAAGGACCAAGATGAGAACTTACGTGCTTTATCTGTATGGGTCTCTCGGAAGAGCGAGACCTAATTGAACATCGATCAGTCGCATGGCCCCGCCGAATTACGAAGGCAAGGTACTACTCACAGAACTGCGGTTGCAGAAAGGGGTATGTCAGCAAAGTATGGTTCACAGGAAATGCTCTTACCAAACAAGAGACCAGATGGCCCCCATGATTGCAACTATGCTCCAAAAGTTAAGCCAAACCCGAGGGGAAAAACATGGCAGAGGCAGGTGGACATACATCCAACAACGGTGCCCCGTAAGTTATCAGTTGACATGCGATCCACGTAGTTGTAAGAGGCTGGTTGATCTACGTGGGGTAGCTTGGCAAGAAGTGATGGGGGTGATAGGGGAATTGCTTACCTGCAGTGTTTCTCATGACGGGAAAAAAATGGAATGTCCTGGGAAATTTATGGGTGGCTAGTGAAAGGTGGTGCTATATAAGCGAGAATGGCACGCTGCAGCCCGGCGAGCCAATGCACGATCAAGTTGCCAACGATCAATGGGAGGTGTTTACGGCGTTCGAACCCGATTAAGTTACGTAACATTTCCCTAAATAGCACGGCAAAGGCGCATTCTGTGCGCCCGGACATCATCAACCACAGCACGTTCATTGTTCACAGCCCTAATCGGCCTGACCGGTTATCTCGGTCATGACACCGTCACATAAAAGAATACAGTACATTAATCAACAATGCATTCTGCAAAATGAAACATTGCGAGTGTGCCATAGGCTTAAATTAAATTACTATTCCGACCCTCCAGAGGCACATATCATAAAATGCGCCGCGCGTGCCAGTGCCATTCGACGATTGCATCAGATAAGACCTGTGCTTGGCAACACAAAAGAGGCGGTAACCATCTCCGAGTCCGTGTTGGGCGTTGTCCTTATAGTCGAACCTCTCGAAATGAAAGCAGTCTTTTCCTTTATGTCTCCGCAGTCATCCGAATTTGGGCTTCCTTTCGCAGACGACGAATCGACTTTCGACTTTCGAAATCTTCTTCGAACCTCTAAAGACTGCTAAAAGCTTTCTTCAGGCTCTCATGTCGTGTCTACCTATCCATATTCCTTTCTATCCTCTCGGTTGTCCTTTCCAGATAGTAAGATGGACACAGGGTAGTCCTCGAGGTGTTGCTCAACACTGATTCAGTTGCTCTGTTTTTAGAGCTTTCGTTGGATTACAGACATTGAAGGTTCTTGCCATCTTGGTCATTGACCGGGCCCTCTTTTGGCTGACGTCTCTCGTCTCTGGTGCCATGAGAATTACTTGGCAGTTTGGAAGAATTGGAATGTGAGCGAAAATCGTAGAAATCGTGTGGCACACTTAGAACTCATGTGGAAACTCTCTTCGAGGCGTCGCTTGCTTATGACTTGGTTTTCCGACTTTGTGTGTGTGGATTCTTCGTCCGTTTGCTGCGAGTTGGTCATTGTCAATGTGTGCAGCAGTGTCTCTGTATGGATGACTGATGAGAATGCGCAATGTGTCTTCCAGGATGTTCTCAGTAGTTCCCAGCATTGTATCTGCAGCAGGTACATCGTCAGGCTTCACGTCGTGGTATCAAACTCTTGACCACCAGTCTCCATCGCTGACGTACGGTCCGTGCTCCTGTGTATTATACTGGTAATGCCGCATCTTCGTCTCTACCTCAGGCATTGTGTGCTGGACATATTATTGGACGTATCATCAATAGCAGGAATACATGAGCAGTGATGAACCCTATGCAGATACTTATCATGGGTACCCATAATCCCTGCCCATCTCGAGGAAGCAGCAGAACATGTCTGGGCCCTTCAAACCCACTCGCGTGAATGCTACGAGGCAAAGGGGACATAACACCACCGTGACTGGAATTTTTGGGTTCTTTTCAAATGGTGAGCACCAAACTTGTGTTTGTCGTTGTGCAATCGCATCATTGGTGTTGGTGTCATCATAAGATTGCTTTCCTTGGCAAACATCAATCCCACTTATTCTATGCATTCCTAACACATAAATGCATAAACCCCCACTACCTTCTCCCCGATGCGATTGGAACTGAAGACGAAACTCAAAATTTAGCTTTGATACAGTCTGTGTGAATTCTTCAGCACCTCACCCAATCAAGCGCCACAGGGAGAAGATGTATCACGTAACAAACCGACAGCAAATGACACGGGTGGGTACTGTACTGCTGTACTGCCAGTGATAGGGACATTTTTAGCTTACAGATTCAATAACTAGACTATCCCACTTCCCCCTCGTGGTGTTTATTTTGATGTAGAATTTATAGAATTCTGAATAGAACGCTTCTGAGTCATTGATTGACCTTACTGTAAGATCTGATATGAAAACTGCGCAACAGTCCGTGCTGTAGGCACTGCACGTGTCAATAACTAGTTCAGGGTATGAGTATGATGAAGTTATGGGGTATGGGTTAAGAGGAGTTCGACTCGGACTGTACAGTACTTGTCAACGGTAAGGATTTTTCTGTCTTCCTCACACGCGACTGGATTAGAGCTACAGTATACCATAGAACCAGGCTCGCCCAGTTCCCAAACTCTGCGGTCATTTCCGCGCCGTCGATGCGTTCTGGCCCCTTGAGATGACCAGAAAACCGTCTCTCCGGCCGCACTCTTTTCCGCTCTTGCTTCTCCGCGCCGTGGAATGAATTGATAGATCTCATAACCATCATTTTCCACTAGCACGGATGATCCAACAATCTACTGTACGCCACCTGATGGAAGTATCTACTATTACGACAGCTCTCTCTCTCAAATCTATTTGATATGTCCGGACTCAGGCTCAGGAACAGCACTAACCTCAAACCAAACAGGATTTCATACGGACCAATTGCGAATTTTAGGACACGACTTTGAACAATTTATGTTATTCCGGTTGCAACAAAAGCGTGATGGTTGGTATATCGTGAGTGGATGTAAAACGATCTATGCACTTGTTGGGCACGTCTAGGGACGACAGTAGTACGCGCTCCGTCTTCCGTTCCGGAGGATTCAATTCAGGCACGAAAGAATGTTCGAATGGAAGATAATAGAAATATATAGACGGTAACTTAAGAAGTCCGAATCAGAAAGATATGGATATCAGAAAGAACGAAATATTCAAATCAAACCTAGAGCACAAGAGCTGCGAGGCCCAGGGCAGCTGCGCCACCAGCAACGTTGACCATCGTTGAAGCAGCACTGTTAGATTTCGAGGCTCCCGGGGATGTCGCTGTAGCTGTAGCGGGAGAAATAGAAGAGGTGAGGGTAACACCCTACATCACACCTGTCAGTAAGTTATTCGTTGAGGGTATGTAAACGAAGGACATACGGCTGCCTTGCAGGACTCTTCGGCGACTTTCTCAGCCACTTGAAGATCACTGTTGTCACAGCTCTGTTGGAAGCACTGGGTGGTAGAGACAACGAAGGACTGCTCCGTGCACAAGCATTGGACTTCTTGAGCTGTACACTTGCCGAGGTCGGCTTTTGCCAAGCAAGCTTGGGCACATGCTACCGAGACACGTCAGTTAGAAGAAGGACCATTAAGAATGGAGGTGACACAAACCTGGGTAGGGATTCTGACGGGGGTTAAGTTCAATAAACGCAGAGACGGCGGACACTGCTCCAGCGATTAAGAGACAGAGGAAAGCACGCATTGTAGGATGTCGCGTCGGAGGGACAGGAAGTACTTGGGGGGGTTAAGCGCTGGAGGTGGAGACGGCCTTGAAGAGATGGGAGGTGTATCATGATGAAAGACGGGTTTATATGTTCACAACCAGATGCGGGGGAAAGGAAGTGCAATTGAAAACTGAGTAGCCATGGGCAGTCAGGGCCCAGGGGCTCACTTGAGGGAGAAAGGCGCTCATAAGAGTCAGGGCTGCCGCCATCCTGGCCCTGACCAGTGACATGTTACCAAGTTCGGGGTCTGTTTCAATTACCGTGGCCCGTGACGCGAGCGTGATGGGTCGACAGTACAGATGAGCGGATCGACTTGCCATGAAAGGGATTGCACAATTTTAGGTACAAAGGGGTTGCCTTTACGAAAAAAACAAGATCACAGGCGAACCAGCGAAGTTTTATTGTCTTGTTTGACGGCTACGCTAACTCCGACTTGGCCCAAACCCGAACCAGGCAGGTCATAGTAACTTACTACCGTAGATCGGTGGCTGACCTGCCATAAATGCCGCGTCATGAGTCATGAGAAATTATGTCAGATACTGGTTAGTACAGTACTGTAATGGCTCACTGTCTCACGCGTGCCAGTTTTGAGTACTGTACTTGACAACGTGGTTGGAAGCGATGATCAATCTGTTCGGTGGTTGCCGTGTGATGAACTGTAACGTTTCTGACTCCGATTCAGCCACTCGAACCTTATTGGGTATTGGAGGCGCACATCATCGTCAAGTCTAGTCTAACTCACCTCTTCGTTTCCCTTAGTTAGATATGGTCGTACGTATTCACTACATCTCGCAGCAGTGTTGCGCACTCAATTCTATACTTTATCATTAGGGAACAAAGAAAAACACCAAGGTATTGTTTGATCACATAGCACCTCCACTCGGCTCACCCGTCATCCTACAGGGCAAAACACGCTCTGCCCTTCAGGACGTTGTGACGCGCGAGTACACCATCCACCTTCACAAGTATGTGCACGGCCGTTCCTTTAAGAAGCGTGCCCCCACCGCCGTAAAATCTGTCGTCGCCTTTGCTCAAAAGGAGATGGGGACCTCCGACGTACGGATCGACCCCAAGCTAAACCAAGCTCTTTGGGAACGGGGAATCAAGAGTGTTCCCCACAGGATTCGTGTGAAACTTGAGCGTGAGTCTCGGTTATTCTTCTGTTCTCAGTTCGTTGGTACAATGACGGCGGTGAGATCGGGTTTGAGTGACCTAGACAAAGAGGATCGACTTATTCGTCTTACGCCCCACATTTCTTTTCGTGACTGTTTTATTGACACCACACTCCGCAGGGAAACGCAATGACGAGGAGAATGCCAAAGAGAAGCTCTACACCTACGCATCACACGTCCCCATCCCCAGAGAATTATTCAAGGTAAGACATGTATCTTCAATTCCCGAAGCGAGTTGCTGTAGCCGTCATTGTGCAGGGTCTCGGGACAGTGACAGTGGATACGGAGTAGATTGCCTGGTGGCCTGGCTATTTCTTCGTGTTTGTTCATGCTGTCTCTTTGTATGACCCCATTGCATCTACGTATGTCGCCAAAAAAACAAGTACTTGCATGACTCATGCGTGGCTTGCCCCGTGCGTTCGCAGTTGGCCGGTGTTGAGACCTCGTTTCTTGCGAAGACATGTCAGAATGGTGCCAGGCTGCAGGCCTATGCACACACGTTCCTGATCTATCACCCGCTTGCCAACGGTTCAAACTCTACTCAATTTGGTACAGTAGTCTTTGTCTTTAGTTCTTTTTGAAGCCAGGACACTTCAATAAACACAACTATGTGGTGGAATTCGGTCTCTGATCTGCCCCTAATAAGCGATTTATATATAATGATGTAAAACAGACTCGTGAAGGTCCATGACACAACTGTGCAGGTAACTTCGAAATGTACGTGCGAGACAAGAGTCTTGGACATCGTCATTGTCACTCCAGAAGCACTTACGTCGTGAATACGCCGATGAGTTTGAACGGCGGAACGCTGATACCCTCTATACCTATCAATACGCACTCGACATAGTGCGAACCTCTTGCCACGCCACGGTCAATTATCAGTAGCCTTTGTGGAGTTCAAATCAGCGCCCAAGGAACGGCAAGGCAGAAGGAAAACTGAAAGAAAGAAAGAAAAAGAAACACCCACGCGGCTTCCTCCTCGTCCGAATCACCTTCGTTGTCGATGATGGCCCTGCCATCGTAGTTGTCGTCCACCCAGCACTCGACCGCGCTGCTGCCTTCGGATCCGAGCACCGCGCGAGGCTCGCGGACATAATAAATGCCGATGTCGCCCGCGCCGACGACGAGCGGTATGCGCAGGCGGCTCGTCGGGGCCGTGCTGTACCAGTAATGCGACGTGCTGTCCGTCGCGGGGACGCCGGTCGGCGGCGGGTGGTGCGTGTACCATCCGGAGCCAAAAAAGAGCGAGGGCGGGAGCGGATTCACCAGGTCGTTCGCCGACACGCACATCGGCGCGATCTCCTCGAGCTGGTGCGTGGACAAGTCCGACGGCCGAGAGCCGATTCGCGATATGGGCACTTGCAGGCCCGCAGGACGGCCAACCGCTGGCCGTGGCCGTGGCGCGTCGAGGTCTTCAGCAGCAATCACGGGGCCCTTGCGTAGGCCGCCAAACAAGCCCGACGCGTCTTTGGGTGGCGCACCAGCCTGCGCGCCGAGCATGTAATAAACGGGCAGGGCGGCGCCTGAGCCCACTGCGGCGCTCCATGCGATGCAGACCTGAGATTGGATATACGCGATGAGCATGTCCGTCAGGAGGCCGTGACCCGCGGCACTGGCCAGAACAGCGTCGGCGTAATATCGGGAAATGGAGGAAGGTGAGGTGATGTAAGAAGGATATAACGCGGCTTTGGAACTAGAAACAGCCCAGCGTGTGAGCATGTATGGCGGAAATCTTATGGGACAGAAGGCACCTGATGTGGGGTACATCGTAAAACTGGGCAACGACACTGTGCCAATGTTCTGGTCCGGCGTACCCGTTCTGCTCGTGCACTTGGGGTGAGAAGTGGCCAAGGATGATAATAGCTGGTGAGTCGGGCCGCAGAAGGATAGATCTCACGAGCAATTCGAAGCTTTCGAGTGTTTGATCGTCACTAGAATGAGTTATCAGCGTGAGATATGTGAATAAGACGAAGAAAACGACGTGCGACTTGTCATCGGCATCGAGCTCAATAATTACGAGATCGGTATAGTCTGGCAGATGGTGGGCACTGCAGAAGGAAAAGTATTCAGAGTTGGTGTGCCGAATGGCACCGTTGGTGAGCTCCGAGGCAGGGTGGGGGAAGAGGGAGTTCCACCAGGAAAAGAAAAGGGAAGGATAGCAGTCCGGAGCAATGGGGTCGTCGCCCGAACCATGACACGAAGAGACTGGTATCTGTCAGTACAAGAACGAGGCAGAGGTAGAGGAGGTCGTCAGATGCGCTCACCAGAGCCGCCAATCACGCTGATGGTGACAGGTTGGCCAAGCAGGGCCTTGTGTATGACCTGCTGTACCCGGGCACCGCTGCCTAGATGGAGCCAACTTTTTGAAACGGCAAGAGGACCATATTGTTCGGCGATGATATCGCCCTTACCGAAGGTAGGGCAGAAGGGGAACGGGTTTTGCGCTGCTTCATTGTCTGCGTCGGAAAGGTTGAGATAATTTATTGGATGCAACGAAGCAGAGTAGGCTAAGGGATGGTTGCGGTGATAATATGAAACGTCAGGAGGATGCGAAGGGAGAATAAGGCGAGTGAGAAAGAGAACAGTGAGAAAGAGGGCGAGAATAAGCCAAATACGATTTGGCAGGCCGAGGGTGCGTAGACTTAAACGAGACTGGGGCTTATCTGAAGAGGAGAGGATGACAGAGGGCGGTAGGCTAGGGGTTGGCGGCGAGATATGGGCCAAACTTTTTGCAGTGCGCCTTTGCATGAGCGAAGAGGGATCTGATTTTGAGGGCGGAAATGACAACTGTGAAGGGGGCTCAGCAGAGGAAGACGACATAGTGACAGTGTCAGTTCCTCTAAGTTTGCAGCCGTATCTCCATTAGACCCACCTCAACCGTGACGGCCATGCAACCTGCGAGGAGATACCGTCGTGTACCTACCCTACTCGCCGTTCTATTTGGTGTTCTCATTGGTACACTCCTCACACGGTTTATTCCTTCATTCTATTATTCTAGTTATTCCACTTCATGGCGCGGTAGTGGACACGCGCCACTGCAGAGCCCACCTCGCCCTCGCCATGCGCCCCCTCCCACCCTCGCACAGCGGCGACGTGTCTTGGACCTCCTCAGCACCCTATCACCCCATTACACGCGCGAGTGCACCCGAAATCTTAATCCCCTATATGTGCAGCAAGCACGCGAGCGATACGCCCCCCTTATCGGTCACAATCCACCTCCGTCCAAATCTTGGCTCTTCGATCTTGGCTTCGGTAATCTGGACCCAATCCCCCGCCCAGGTCAGGAAGAGTCATCTTACTATAACCATAGACGTGACCTCTCCGCCGGAGAGCACAAGTATTTCTTTGCCATCAACCTTTACAATTCCTTCGACGTCATTCCTGACCTTCTTGCGGCCCTCTTCCGTGTCTCGGCCATCCTTGGCTACCACAACGTCTTCGTCTCTATCTACGAGAACGGTTCCACAGACCAGACGAAAGCTCTTCTCCGCATTTTCGACGCCCTCGCGCGCTCTGTTGGCCTCCGGGTTACCATCCGTACCTCTCAGCGCACACGCGGCGCGTTTAACCACCGTATCGAATATCTTGCGGAAGTACGAAATGCTGCCTTTGTACCCCTCCACGAGCTACGAAACGCCGAGAACGAGTATTTTGATACCATAGTGTTCATGAACGACATCCTCCCCTGTGTTGATGACATCCTCGAACTTATTTACCAGAGCCGTCTGAACAACGCTGGTATTACCTGCGCCGCAGATTACATGTACCACGACGAGCTGGTACGTTCGCTTCCACCTGTCCTGTGTTTCTGGCTGATACTGGTGAGTAGGGTGCTCCGGTCTTCTACGATAATTGGGTTGCGCGCGACATTAACGGTACAGCCCTCGAAAACGCGCCTTTCGAACATATTTTCCGTGACGGTCCCTCGTCTTTACGCTTCCAGAACCACCTTCCCATCCAGGTCCAGTCCTGTTGGAACGGCATCGCCGTCCTGGACCCCGCCCCCTTCTACCAGCCAAAACACGTCCGCTTCCGCATGGCACGCATCGCAGAGGGCGAATGTTCCGCCAGCGAGTGCTCTCTCATCTGCAACGACTATTGGGAAGCTGGCTACGGGCGCATTCTCATGGTGCCCCGGGT
The DNA here is from genome assembly GCA_003314065.1 of Lactarius sp. MG50. Taxonomy (NCBI): domain Eukaryota; kingdom Fungi; phylum Basidiomycota; class Agaricomycetes; order Russulales; family Russulaceae; genus Lactarius; species Lactarius sp. MG50. The sequence goes on from QLOZ01013732.1 coordinate 14,425, forward strand.
AAAGCTCGCATATGATGGGGTATGTACCTTCTCCGCGGCCGTAACGTACAGGCTGGCCGCGCGTGTGAGCGATTGTGGTCTAATTATAATCTGTCACAGAAAGTTTTCGATATCATCCATCCGTCAAGACGTAATTTGACCGCGATCCGCGGTTATGTCCGTCTGGGTGGGCTCCCTGACAACCCACGCACCGATCCGCAGGACCGTTCGTGGTTTGGTCCTCATGATCGTCTATTCATGGAAGAGGAACGTGAGCCAATCGACTTTGTCCCTGGTCCCCACCATGGTGCGCATTCTCCTTCCCCACTTTCTCGACAAGCTTCTGATTCTGTGCTTTGCCTGTGCAGTATGGTGCTGGGGCTGGGACGGCGCCGGTGACATTGATGGGCCCGACGTCGATCCTGTATGGGAAGAAGTGCCAGAACAGTCCAAATTGGCACGTGCTGTTGAGGTTCAACATGATAGGAGCTTTAAGAAGCGCTAGCTAGAGACTGCGGACAGGAGGGAGCTCGGACCCAGAGACAGGATTCTGAAATTGGACGAATACACTTAGCACGCGCTCGGCGATTTAACGAACCCTAGGGCTTGGACAATCGGACCTGCCTCAGCTGCTGCTAGTTGGGGATGTAGGATACAATGTTACGACAGCCCTATACACACTATCTCGTGGTTTACTCGTGGTACAGTCGGCCTCCGTAGCTAAACTGGTGAGAGAGCGATGCAAAGGGGGAAGAGGACAACGTCCTCAAGGCAGAGGTGGGGAGGATTTGAGTATATAATACTCAAACAAACCGCTTCCACGCATGCTTCTCATATTCCACCACCAAATGCTTGCGCTTCTTTGGTCTACATCGTCGAACATTCTGATCAGCTGGTGTAGCAGGGAAAAAAAAACAGAATCACGCACAATACAGGTACGCGTGGCTCAATCAGCGCACGCTGCTGCATGCTCAAAAACCGATCCCTAAACAGGTTACCCTCAGGCTAGCCACCGCCACCATTACAGGGAGAACAATCGTATGAAGAACGCCAGTAAGGATGCAAGTAGCACATACCTGGAGCCCCCGCAGACTCTCACTGAGCTCCTCGCCGAGCTGCACGTCCACCTCCCCCTTGCGCACGACGTGCTTGCCAAGCTTCTGCCCCGCGAGCCCACCCTGCGCGAGGCGCGCCTCCTGCCTGGCGCGTCGCTCCGCTGTGGCCTGGACGCGTGCTGCTAGCGTCCTGTCGGCGGCTTTGCGCAGGGACTTGGCAGAGTCGACGGACGCGTGCAACCGTTTGCGCAATGTGCGTTCCACGAGAGCGTATTTCTAGCGGAATAAAAAAATTTTAGAAATGGAGAAGATGAGCGAGCTGCGCGGGGAATTGGTTATTAAAGTCATGTGTTACCTCGGCGCGCAACTTTTCTGCTTTTCGTCTTTGTTGTTTCGTCTTGCGTTGCGGCATAGTCGTCTTTTTCGCCTCCGGCGCGCTGCTTTGGGGGCCGGCAGAACTGACCTCCTCTGGCCCGTCCTGACTCGGGTCAGTGGGGCCATCCCCAGGCTTGTCGATCAGCATTCCTCGCATCCCACCCTCGCCGTCCACGTGCCGCGCACCGAGGATGCGCGCCTTGGTCGCCTCGAGCACCTCGGCTTCTCGCGTGCGGCGCAGTTCGGCTTCGTGCGCGGCGTGGAGGAGCGCGGTGTGTGCGGCTTCAGGCGGGTTATACGACGTTCCGGCGTGCGGAGCAGGAACCGCGGGTAGCGTGATCGCGGTGCGCGGGTGGGGGACGTCTGGTGCCTACATCAATCATGTCAACCAACACCAACACATCATGAGACACCCCGTTTTTTTTTCGGGGGCGCCGCCGTGCGCACCTTTGCTTTGACACCGAGGTCCGACGCCGCTTCTGCGTGTGCTGACCACACATCGTATTGCCCGCTTTTTTTAACGGCTTCGGAGACTTCGAGCAGCGCGCTGCCCGCTCCTGGCTGCGAGGGGTCCACGATGCTGTTCAACGGGCCTCTGCGGTCTTTTCGCGCTATTCTGAGTAGCCGCTCTTTTTCGCGTGGGCTCACGAGAGATCGTCGAGGGCGTGCATGAACTGCAGGGAC
>QLOZ01013746.1:0-27564 GCA_003314065.1 Lactarius sp. MG50
GGGAAAAACTAACTTTATATCTTAAGTAAGCGTAGTGTTGGTGCTTCCGTAAGCGAAGTTTATAAAAAAGAACTCTATGTGGACATTGATGACTAAAAAAAGACAGTTCTGAGATTGAAATGACAGCGAACGCGTTTGTGACGATGAGCGTCTAAATTTGCGCTAAAATTTGCGCTAAACTACTTTGAGAGCGTGACCGGTTGCGGAAAGGAGCCAACTAAAATCATCGCGTTGTGACTACCTGTGACCCTCCTACTGAGCTGAGTGTCTCTGCGCACGCTGAATCTGACTTCTGAGACCAAAAACTTTATGAGGCTCACAATTCTACATACAATAAATTTCTGTCCGCACAGAGTTCTTCTGAAAGTGCAAAATAAGAAAACTGTGCGGCCAGTTTGTGATAAAAGGGCTTCGTGCCAACGGCATAGAATTTAGACTGCAATTGTCACGAAACGCGATGCTTTTGCATGACGCATATCTTAGTACATGTGGCAGATCATGTGCATAGAGTATTGAACCCATCGACGAGTCCTTGGGGGCGCAACCCCTCTCTCCAACGCTCTACCTCATTTACGGGATCCACAATCCCTCTCCTTACAACATCCGCGCTCAAGTGCGAGTTTATTTACATGGGCAACTCGTCTGGCGATAGGGGCTCCAACTAAACAGCGTAAGGCAAATCTATAAACGCAAAAGCATAAACTGGGTACACTCACCCCCAAAACATCACCGAACATGTCGCACGGGCCATTGTGATGGGAAGTGCGAGCGATCTGAAACGAAGGAATTCGGTAAAAGACAGTAAAGAAGATGGACACAAACAGAGGCGATGACAAAACAAACAGTTGGCGTTGAAGGCAGCAAAACATCCCACTCGCCGGAGAGCAAGGATATGCAAGACATTACGCATGTCCCGTATCCCTGCTCCCATGTAAGGCCACTCTGAGCTCAAGTAGCGCGCGAGTCCGAAATATGGCAGGGGATGTCTCACAGAGACCAAGACAGAAGAAGCGAGCGAGACAAGACGAGGTAAGCTCCCGCGATCGGAACGAGAAACAGGGAATACTGATGACAGAAGTCGATACAGAGACAGAGATAGAGAAAGAGAAAGAGATAAGTTCCTGCTGTTCGACCGCGAGTGCGTGACGGCGCGATAGCCTGGATAAGCGCGACGAGGCTCGAGGAGGAAGGCCGGAGGAGGAAATCACACTGAGGCGTTTGTAAACACAAAGAAGTTCGATAAAACATCCCCGTTTTTTTTGAGAAGGGCTTCTACTGTGGCTTATATACATGTAAGCGCGTCAATACCTGGCCGCGATTCGGCCGCTACTACGGCCGAGGGATATACGAAAAAGAGGGGGAGTACGGTCATGAATGTAAGGGGCGAGACGGCTTATCAACGAAACGGCAATGTGAGGAGCGTAAAGACGTCGACCGCGAGGTTACGAATTGGAGCTGCATGAAGGAGAGGTCAGCCAAAAGCTTTCGTGGTGTCGAACGACGTCGACCGAGTCAAACATGGTTGGACTAAGACGTATCTGGTGAGGGAACAGCTTGTATGAGTAGTATTAGAGACGGCGACGTTCATGTACAGTGATAGAAGTGATCGACTAGGAAGAATGGAGAAAAAGGAAGTGGTATCAAGGAGGAGCGTACAGTACGAATCGTGTGTTTGTTAGAGTCCGTCACGTGGCTCTTAGATGAGGAGGGGTTGAGGGCGCGTCGATGGTGTTGAAGGGACAGGCGGCGGAACGGAGGGACAACCCGGATCGGTGTCACGGGCGCTCCGAAGGGTCTCATTCCGAGTGTAGAGGCAAGGCTCACTTTATAATGAGGCCATTGTCGAAAAGAACACAGGTTAAGCAGTTCATTGTTACCGTTTTATGAAGAACAGGGATGCAGAGAGCGAGTACATGGGGAGGGTTGCCCCAACACAACCACTGGAACCAAGCGGGTCAGGAGGCAGGACACAGGGATGGAAAGAGGGCGGCTGGGAGAGAGGTCCAAATCACGGGAAGGAGACGCACTCACGGCATACGACGAAAAGGGAGAACGACCGAAGAAAAAGGAACCATAAAGACAAAAGCGCAAATTGAGTAAGACTTTTCGGGTGAAAACTTGAACAGCACTGCACCTATTATCCATCACTCAAAACATCGCAATAAGGCCTCGGTGAAACGTCCTAGCTCACTCGAATAAACTGGTCAACCGGGACATGAAGATAAGTGGTCCGAACGCATATCCGTTGCCAATGACTCCACCAGGTGAGGAGTGACGCCGTAGTTGGCACAGTGTGAGGCTTGAGAGTTTGCCCATCAACCCACAGAAGCCAATGCCCATGGGGAAGAGATTGGAAGTTGGAAGAAGGAACGCACTCTTGCCCACAGCCAGCATACAACTGGGGACATGGAGCTACACACTGACACACTGAGTCAGACAGTTCCGCCATCACCGAGAAAGGACCCGCTGGCGTAGGCTACAGGCACAAGACTGCACTCTTTGTCTTAGGTGGCATCATGATGGATGTGGACGATGGACAAGGAACGATGAGTGGCGCTTGAAGGACACGGTCATTTTCTCCAGGCGGTAATCGGTGGAGAGCGGGAGCTGAGAGATGGGGGAGGCTATACCGCTGCGACCGAGGCGGAGTGTAATAGATAGATAGGAGAGCTTGCTGGCGATTCGAAAGATACCGTTACGCTGTCATTGCAGAATGGAGAAATGGGCTTACTGTATGAGGTCTTTACCTTAACCCTATGCCACGGCCTCGGCCCGCTTTACCGAGTCACGAGGAGCGGATGCTCAGCCTGCTGAGCGACGTTTGTTCTGCTTTTCTCCATATCTTGCCTTGAGTACGAGACAATACAAGGAACTTTACAATTTCTCATTGCGCGCCCATCGCATCGGTGGGTGTGAGGTATAGTGCCACCGAAGGTGTATGTGTCTTGGTATAAGTATCAAGCGCTCATCCCGTCTACCTGTTGAGCATGGGAAACTGTCTATCGAAAGGCTGTGCACCCCGAGGACGACAAAAGCCCACAACCCTAGTCCCTCCCAATATCTCCTCCTCAATACTTGTCCCCTAGTTTTCATGTCCTCGACAACGGCTCCCACTTCTAACTTTCGCTTGATCCTTGATGCCTTGGACGACTACACCAAGCAAACCGGGATAGATCTCACAAAGAATTCCTTCGTCGAAATCCTCCAGAACTGCAATTCACCTGATTCGATCCTCCAGCTACTTCAGGACAAAGCACAGGCATTCAAAGACTATCGAGACGGAAATCATAAATTGATCAACTGGCTCAGCCCCGCAGTGCAAGTCCTCCATGCATTTTCTGGTATCCTTAGTGAGGTCGCCGGCCTGGTCAGTCCCACCGGGTGGTTTCACCTTATCCGATTGAGTTCTTATGTCTCCATCAGGTGCCATTCCAGCCTGCAAAATTAATCTTTGTTGGCATCGACGCTCTCCTCACAGTACCGTTTATTCCTTACTTCCTTCAGTTGAATTATTGTGAATCTCCGGTTAAATCAGGCCGCCATTGGGGTCACTGCAAGTTATGATGCACTTGTTGACCTCTTTGAATGCGTCGCAAATTTCCTAAATCGTCTACGCATCTATATCGAGATCCCATTCAACACTACGATGACGGATATTATTGTGAAAATATTAGCCGAAGTGATGTCTGTACTCGCCCTAGCAACAAAGCAAACAAAACAAGGGCGGTTCAGTGAGTGGCTTGTCCATTATACATCTCTCACAGCTGAACATGAGACAGAGAAATTCGCAAAGAAACTGTTGGGAGAAACCGAGATCGAGTCGGTACTACAGAGATTGGACCGACTCACCCAAGATGAGGCTCGGATGACGGCCGCCCAGACCTTGGAGGTCGTTCATGGCCTTGTAAATAACTTGAGAGTGGTCATGGATGGTACGTAAGCCCCGCTCGATTGACTGTCTACTAAAAGGTTGTCTGTGTAGATGGAAGGGCATCAACAGGTCACATGCGGGAGGCTTTGGGTATGTTTCCTCTCTATAAGGTAATTGGTGCTTTTAAAGCTGACTGTCAATACCAGTCAAGATGCAGGAGATCACGAATGAGATAAACAAGATGAAGCGTTAGTCCTTGGTTTCAGCGACGTAATCGATGCTTACCTTGGTCTTTCAGGTGACCAGTTGCAAGAGAGAATACGAAATTGGCTCTCTCCTCCGGACCCATCGGAAAATCATAATATTGCGCACACAGCCCACCACGGTGAAACTTGCGCATGGTTTACCCAAGGGAGCGCGTTCGATGAATGGAAGGCGACCGGTTCTCTCCTGTGGATTCATGGGAAACGTGTGTGTTTCTCGGCCCTTCCGTCCTTTGCAACTACTGATGGCCTCCTGCCCCCGAATTTGGTAGCGGGCTCAGGGAAGAGTGTCCTTTGGTAAGTGTCGTACCAATTCGATTCTACAACCGCGTTGAGACTGTCAACCAGCTCAACCATCATTCAAGAAGCGGAGGCCCTGTCCGATGCCGGATTAGCTTTGGTGTCATATTTTTACTGTGACTTCAAATCTATCGCAAAGCAAGACATCCGTGGGTTACTCACATCCCTCCTTGCCCAACTCTGCGCCAAATCCGATCCTTGTTACCATATTCTTTGCGACTTATATTCGAGGAACGATGCGGGATCACGACAACCCGATGATCATGCGCTTATTGAATGCCTGAAGAAGATGCTCACACTCCCAGAACAGCCAATGATCTATGTAATCGTCGACGGGCTTGATGAATGCCCAAATACTTCCGGGCTGCCAACCGCACGCGAAAAGGTCCTGGACCTCTTGGAGGATCTTGTCACTGTCAAGTTCCAGAATCTACGTATCTGTGTCACTAGCCGACCAGAGTTCGATATCAAAACTGTTCTAGAACCCCTGGCATCCCTCCAGGTTTCCCTTCATGACGAAACCGGACAAAAGAACGACATCCGTGATTACGTGAGAAACGTGGTCCACTCGGACCGAAGGATGCGGAGATGGAGAGAGGAGGATAAGCAATTGGTGATCGATATCCTCTCAGCAAAAGCGGATGGCATGTGAGTCGTCTTCACACAGACGTATTATTGGTTACTGAATTATACAGGTTTCGATGGGTGTTTTGTCAACTGGAAACGCTCCGCCGTAGTTTACCTGCAGCGATTCGGCGCACACTGGGCGAATTACCGGAGTCCTTGGACGAAACATATGAGCACACTTTGCTAGGCATTGAGAAGGAGCAACGAGATTATGCCCACCGCCTGTTCCAATGCCTCACGGTGGCAGTTCGCCCTCTTCGTGTTGACGAACTTGCAGAGGTTCTTGCCATTCAGTTTGACCCGGGACAGCCTCCGGAATATCACGTCGATTGGCGCTCAGAAGACCCACAAGAAGATGTTCTCCGTGCATGTTCCACTCTAATCACGGTGGTCAACGTTGACGGATCGCAAGTCGTCCAGTTTTCGCATTTCTCCGTGAAGGAGTTCCTCACATCGGATCGCCTTGCCATCGCGTCAGAGAACCTTTCCCGCTATTATATTCTTCTCCAGTCCGCACATACCATTCTTGCCCAGGCTTCTCTCAGCGTCCTGCTCCACCTGGACGACCAGGTGGACAAAAACAAGATGGAGAACTTCCCCCTCGCTGTGTACGCCGCCGAGCACTGGGTCGATCATGCCCAGTTTGAGGACGTGTCGCCACGGATTGAAGATCAAATGGAATGCCTGTTTGACTCGAGCAAGCCACATTTCGCGACGTGGGTCTGGATATACGACGTTGACTATCCCTTTCGTGAACCCATGTTTGGGACGCACCCAACGCCGCCGGAGGCCATCCCGCTATACTATGCGACACTCTGTGGTTTTGGTAGCCTTATCGAACGTCTCATCAATGCGCATCCGGGCGACGTCAATATGAGGGGAGGCTTCTACGATACGCCGTTGCATGCTGCGGTCGCCAAGGGATATACCAAGATTGTACTGTTGCTCCTTAAACACGGTGCGGATACGAATGCCCTGGACGGCGACGAATGCAGTCCATTACACAGGGCATGCCGAGCCGGACGCCGTGACATGGTGGAGTTACTGCTCGAAAATCACGCAGATGTCAACCTACAGCATGAGTATGGAGTGACCCCGTTGTACGAGGCGGCAAGGAATGGAGAACTCGAAGTCGCGCGCCTATTACTACGGCACGGCTCGGCAGTGGACTCCCGTGACACCCATGGCCCGACACCATTAGACGTGGCATCGCAAAATGGACACCTAGCAATTGTCCAATTGTTACTCCAAAGTGGCGCAGCTGTGGACTCCCGCGATAATGAAGGCTGGACACCATTAATGTTAGCGTCGCGATACGGACATCTACCAATCGTTCGGTTGTTACTCCAAAGTGGCCCATCCGTGGACTCCTGTAACAACGAAGGTTGGACTTCACTGCAGTTAGCATCGAGATATGGACATCTCGAAATTGTGCAGGAGTTACTTGACCATGGTGCAGATGCAAATGCACAGAAAAACGACCTCTGGACCGCACTGCATTTCGCGTCTGCCAACGGGAACCTCGAGATCGCACGGTTACTATCCCGTTGTGGCGCAGCTGTTGATATGAAGAACCAAAAAGGAGAATCCCCATTAGATCTGGCATGTGGTAGGGGGAACCTTGAAATCACACGGTTGTTAATCGAGCTTGGTGCCGATGTGAACTCCCACAACGACAATGACTGGACACCGTGCCACACGGCATCCTTTTATGGGCATCTGGATGTCGTCCATTTGTTACTGGAGCATGTCACAGATGTCGATGTACGGACGAGGGATCACCGCACTCCATTGGCCCTAGCTTCAGGGAACGGAAATCTGGAGGTTTCACGTTTCCTGATCGAGCGTGGTGCGGATGTGAATTTCAGGAGTGAAGAGGGTTGGACGACGTTACACTTTGCATCACGATACGGACATCTCGAGGTCGTGCGACTATTACTCGATCATGGCGCAGATGTAACTTCACAGGGAGCGAAATTGTTGACTCCGCTTCATCTCGCATCAGCCAAGGGACATGTCAGCGTTGCAGAGCTACTGGTCCAGCGCGGCGCAGAAATTGACAAGCGGAGCGAGAATGAAGAAATTCCGTTGGACCTGGCGTCGAGAAATGGGCAACTCGAGATTGCGCGTTTGCTAATTAAATGCGGCTCAAACACGAACTCGCGAGATAGCAGAGGTTGGACACCACTGCACACAGCAGCACGAAATGGGCATCTTGACATTGTTACACTGCTACTCGATTCGGGAGCGGATGTCAACCTGCGGAACAGCAACGATGAGACCCCCTTCGACCTGGCATCTGGGAATGGGAAATTTGGGGTCGCGAGGTTCTTAGCGGAGCGCACGGGACGTCAATTTGATGCAATACCAGAAAGCCCGCCTCCTGATGTCGTGCAGTCCTCACTCGACCATGTGGGGGATACAACTTCCGTCGATGGGGAGATTTCGCTGCACACCGCATCGGGAGCGGGGAATCTTGACGTCATTCAGTCGTTACTCGACCATGGAGCAGATGTCAATGAGCGGAATAGAGAACATGAGACTCCACTGGATGTGGCGGCGACCGAGGGAAAACTACAAGTTGCAATGCTGTTAATCAAGCATGGTGCCGACGTGAATTCCCGAGACAAGGCTGGCTGGACTCCGTTGCACGACGCATCACGATTTGGACATCTGGACGTCGCACGATTGTTACTTGACCATGGTGTGAATGTCAACGCAAAGCTGCCGAACCACTGGACTCCATTACATCTCGCAGCTAACAACGGTCACCTTGAGACAGTAAAACTACTACTCGAAGGGGGCGCAAACGTCCGTATGCGGAATGATGATGGCCATACCCCCCTTGAATTAGCCTTAAGAGATGGAGAGCGGGAGATAGCTCAATTGTTGTCAGGATACGTCGCGCATGGAGTGTAGGGCATCATCGGACAGGACATCATGATCGCGTGACTACAGTACAGACTCAATACGCTCTTGTCTCGACTCTTTTCGATGTAAATACGGACGATACATTCGAGCTACTAATCGCCAATTCTGAGGGTCATCATGGCATTTCGCCAGAGTGGGAAATTGGGCCCCACTCGTAGATTTAGGTTCGCGTACTCGATGTTCATTGATGATCTCGCGGTCCAAATAGTACAGGATAATATCAATGCCCAGTCCCACTTCTTTCGCCTCGACCTTCCAGCTCCTGACGGGCTCATGGTCCCATACATATTCCCCTCCTCGCGGCTCCGCTCCAGCCAATAACTTGTCCTGACTTTCCCCTTCTGACAGTCCAGGACTTGCCATTCCTTCCAGCACGAGCCTGAGGATCCTCAGCATGGGGGGCTCTTCACATTATACGTGAGCTGTGACTGCGTCCTCGAAAGTGATTCTGTGATGTCGCTGTTAAATCGCGGTGCCATGGGCCAAAATAATGTGGGTTTGTGGCAAGACACTGAATGCAAGCTACGTGATACGGTAGGGTAATGTACGTAGGCGCCTTGTGGCCGTGCCACGTGTTGTGGGGAACGCCTTGGCGCGCGCAGACCAGCCGGAGGGTCTGATGCTGTATGGTGGTTTGGCAAAGTACAGTACAGTACATAGTTCAGTGTAACATGGAGATCTTCGAGCGGCGAGTTACTATGGGCTCATACATGTCCCGAGGCAAGGATTTGTGACTAGACATTGGCGGAAGCCATAGCAAAATCGACCTGTCCAGCAAAGAGCGCTTCGCAGTCGGTCGGTCGATAGATCCAAAGAAAGCAGAAACATATGCGAATCAACTCTATTATCGTTATTGCGCTGATAGACGTAATTAGACTGGCAGCACTTTGTGGGCCCGAGTCCAAACGCCGAACGCACGCGCGGCTACTGCACGTTATACCCGATGATCGACCTACGCCCCACGATCTCTCCGACCTGAAAAAGATATAACACCTTCAATTCCTTTCCGCTTTGGGGAGAAAAGCAAAACGATGATGGCACCTTGAAAATGCCATATGCCTCGACAGCATACACGCCCAAACGCGCCCACTCCCCGCTCACGACGACCTCGCGCCAGTACCCGACCGAGCGCGCGCGCCCCAACAGCGTCGCGTACGTCCCGAGCACGGAGCCGAGAGACGAGGGCGGCTGCAGACGCTCGGCGGTGTAGACCTGCTTGAGCACTTCGCGCGCAACGGCAAAGTTGTATTTTACGGGTTGCTGGTACGCTGCATCCCACCACATGCAAGAAAAAAACAATACGTCACGTCAGCTGGGGGTTAGAAAGGCAGGGGGGGAAAGACGAGGGTAAGGGTAAGGAGACGAGACGGACAACCGAGAAGCCCTGAGAACCGAGTGCCGAGGGGGCCTAGCGCGCTGCGCGCGTACGTCCCTGCGCGCGCGGCGGCGGCCGAGGCGGCTCCGAGCGCATCTTGAGCCTTTTGCTGCGCCGTCGATGCGGCTGACGACGACGACGACGTAGAAGCGAGGCGGCGTGGCGCCCTGGTGCGCAATAAGCTACGCAGTGCCGTGGGGCGCATTTTCCTTTTTCGCGTTTGTTATACTAGAAACTCCCACAGGTTTTGTGGAGAAGAGAGGAAGAGGTTGGAGAGGGGGGTAACGGTCGCGCGCGGTCGTACTCTTTGATGACGTGACGAGGCGCGACGGGGCGGGTTTTCGGGTGGGTGAGCGGTGTTCGGTGTCCCGGCCCGCCAGATTATTTCCCCGGTTTTCCGCCCAATTCTCCGCCGTAGACGAAGATAGTTACAGTACATTCCTCGAAGCCGACAGAAGTATTTAAGAAGGTCGAAAGATAACTTCTACTTCTCTAAGAGCCGACGACCCCAACCCCTGGAGGCTTACTACGTGTTAATACCTACCGACGAGACAAACGAACTGTATGGCGGCAATTGGAGAACCAGGTGTGCTCGCGACGGCGCGGTACGGCAAGGACAAGGTGCGGGTGTTCCGCGTGGTGCGCGACCCGGAGAGTAAGGTGCACGATGTTGTTGAGTACAACGTCACCGTTCTGGTCGAGGGGGCGATCGAAACTAGGTGCGTCCTGCCAGTGCCCACCCGCCCCTCTATTGGCTCTCGCGTGCTGATTTTTCGTGGCGGGGCTGCAGCTACACGCAAGCGGACAATACCGACGTCGTTGCGACAGACTCGAGTGCGTCCTCCCACCACAGCTACGAAGCAATTACTGTAATTAACACGCATATACTAAAACACAGTGAAAAACATCACGAACTGTATGTAACCCCCGCCCCCCCCCCTCCATCATGCAAGAGCCTGTTGATATGGAACATCACAGATTTGGCCAAAGTATCTCCACACGTATTGGACCCGGCCAGATTCGCGCTGCACCTTGTGGCGCATCTGCTTGCACGATACGCACACATCAGCGCGGCGTTCCTGACCGTGGAGCAGCTGCGCTGGGCGCGGATCCGCGCCGGTGCCGGTTCTGGTTCTGGCGAGGCGGCAGGACACAAGCACGCGTTTTGGCGCGACGGATCCGAGAAGCGATTCGTTGAGGTCGAGGTGGCGCGCAAGAGCGATGGGGACGGGGCAGTAGCGCGGGTGGCTGGGGGACTGAAGGACCTTCTCGGTGTGTGCGGCGTTTCGCATCTTTTACTCTTACTTGCCTAAACGGGGTGCGCGTGGCGCTACACCATTCAGTGCTCAAGTCGACGGGATCGGCATTCGAAAACTTTGTGCGGGACGAGTATACGACGCTAGCCGAGGTGGACGACCGGATCTTCAGTACTGTACATCCATTGATTTGAGATACACGTACGGGGAAGTGGACGTACAACTGCCGAGGGACGAGAAGGGCCTCGTATTTGGGGAACAAAACCTTAACAAAAACAAGGGTGAGGACGTGTACGCGTGGGAAGACGCCAAGGTCGGGGCGCTAGCGCGAGAAATAACGCTGAGCGTGTTTGCGCACGATGAGAGCGCGAGCGTACAGGTGCGTGGCAACGGAGGATGCACCCCGATTCTGCCAACTGCTCTAGTTGCCGGTAGAGGGCTAACGTTATTGGGACTATTAATGGGATGTACACTAAACGCCCTGTCTCAGGCAACGCTTTACAAGATGGTGCAACGCGTACTTGCTGAGAATGCGGGGGTGGAGATGCTTTGCCGAACAAGCACTATATTGCGGTGGATATGAAATATATCGGAGTGGACAACACGACACCGTACGTAGCCTCACAGTTGTACTGCGTCAGTTTTGTTGTTTGGGGGGAAATTCATTAAGGAAATGTCATCCAGGGTGGTGCTTTTTTCGATCGATGCCCTGTCCCTTCATCTTCTGTCACCCCCGACTGGTTACGCCGTAAGAGCCAAGTCAACTGATGCCTCCCCCGCTGGTTTGCACAACAGACAAAACGCAGAGGTCTTCACCGCGGTGGACGCGCCCAGGTAAGTTGACAACCCGGGGATAACGGATATACCGGCGTGGTGTCGAGAAACCGGAAAAGCTGGCGTCATTGGTACTGTAGTGGGCTGATCACGGCCACGATCTCGAGGCGGTGACGTATACAATAAGCGCCCGTTGCGGCAAAGAGAAAGGTGAATAAAAAGAAGGAAAGCCGGTGGAGAAGGACCTGACGAAGCTTTGGGGAAGAGGAATATGAAGATAAGGAATATGATATACCGAGGGAGGGAGGGGCTACAGCCGTCGAGGATGGGTGATGCAAGGGATGAAGTGGGTGGGAAGAGTGAATGACGCCAGGTTTCACACGGGAGGGGAGTGGGTTGTGTTGAGTGGGGGGTGATTCCTCGCCTTCGAGATGAACCGGACAAGCCTGTAATATCATAGTTTTCAATTCTAGTTCTTTACTCTTTTTTTTCTAACCAACCAATCAACGAATTACTGTTGCTACTACTGCTACTGCAATGGCTGGCGACCACAACTGTCCCGTTTGTCAAGCAACATTCACTCGTCCAACAACATATAGCCAGACATATGCGATCTCGTAAGCTAGAGTTTCCCCAACCAACCCACACTCCCTACTCTTTAAGCTAAATCTTTCTCCCCATCACTCCAGATACCAGAGATCGTCCGTACAAGTGTCAGCATTGTGGAGATCAGTTCGCTAGAAGGTTTGTACCCCCCTTATTTTTATTTTTGGTCCCCATCAATAGCCTGTCAATGAAAGCGGCGATGTAGGGAACGTACGAGACGTCGGGCGCGGGGCAACGAGATGATATCTAGGACGTGTCTGGAGAGAAAGAGGCTGCTTGTATAGGTGGTGATAGAGACGGCGACGTTCATGTATGTATGCAAATAATCGGCTAGGAAGGAAGGGGAAAGTAATAACGAGGGGCGAAGTCTTGATTCCTGTCACGCGGCTCTTGGACGAGGGAGGTGTTGGAACACGTTGATGGAGTTGAAGAGACAAGCCACGGAATGGAAAGACAACTCGGATCGGTGTCGCAAGCGCTCCAAACCTTCTTATTCCGAACGCAGCGGCATGGCTCACCTTCTTAACTTGAGCGGTCCGAACACATACCGTTGACTACACCGGCGAAGAGTGACGCCTTAGTTGGCACAGTGTGAGGCCTAAGCATGCCCTTTGACCCACAGAAGTCAATGTCCATGGAGAAAAGATTGTTGGAGGAAGGAACGCACTCCCCCCCACAATCAGCATACGACTGGGGACATGGGGCTGCACCCAGACCCTTCCACCATCGCCGAGAAAGGACCCGCAGGCGTAAGCTACGGGCCAAGACCGTCTCCGTCTTAGTGACGTCATTATGGATGTGGACATAGACAAGGAACGATGGATGGCGCTTGAAGAGCACGTTCGTTTTCTCCGGGCGGCAATCGGTGGAGAGTAGGAGCCGAGGAGGTAATACCACTGGGACCGGGGCGGAGTGTAATAGATATGTGGGAGAGCTTGCTGGCGATCCGAAAGATAAAATTTAGGAAGGTGACTGTTACGCCGACATTGTAAAATGGAGAAATGGATTTACTGTAATTGGGACAAGGTCTTCACCTTCACCCTGCCGAGTCAGTGCTCAGCGGCGGCGTGTGTTCTGTCTCCGAGTCTCCATATCCTACCTTCGGAGAGTATGAGACAATACAAGGAACTTGACGTTTTCTCATTGCGTGCCCGTCGTATCGGTGGATGTGAGATGTAATGTCACCGAAGGCGTATGTGTCTTGGTATAAGTATCAACTTGAGGCGCTCATCGCGTTGGAAAAGGAGGTCAGAGGTCACATGATGAGGAAGTCACGGGACAAGTAGTGCATATACGGATCATGTGCGTAGAATAACCTGGGTTGAATGAACCCATCGACGAGTCTTGGGGGCGCAACCCCTCTCTCCAGCGTTAACCTGTTGGCCGCATGGGAAACTGTCTATTGTAAGGCTGTGCACCGCAAGGACGACAAAAGCCCACAACCCTGGCCCATCTCAATATCCCTTCTGAATACTTGTCCCCTAGTCTTCATGTCTCCGACAGCAGATTCTACTTCTAACTTTCAGTTGATCCTTGATGCATTGGATGACTACACCAAGCAAACCGGGATAGATCTCACAAAAAATCCCTTCGTCGAAATCATCCAGGACTGCAATTCACCTGATTCCATCCTCCAGCTACTTCAGGACAAAGCACAGGCATTCAAAGACTATCGAGACGGAAATCATAAATTGATCAAATGGCTCAGCCCCGCAGTGCAAGTCCTCCATGCATTTTCTGGTATTCTTACCGAGGTCGTTGGCCTGGTCAGTTCCACGGTGTCTTATCTGATTGAGTTCTTACGTCTCCATCAGGTGCCGTTCCAGCCTGCAAAATTAATATTTGTTGGCATCGACGCTCTCCTCACGGTACCATTTATTCCTTACTTCTTCAGTTGAATTATATGTGAATCTCCGATTACATCAGGCAGCCATTGGGGTCACCGCCAGCTATGATGCTCTAGTTGACCTCTTTGAATGCGTCGCATATTTCCTGAATCGCCTTCGTGTTTACACTGAGATCCCATTCACACCCATTATGACGAGTATCATTGTAAAAATATTGGTCGAAGTCCTCTCTGTACTTGCCCTCGCGACGAAACAAATAAAGCAAGGGCGATTCAGTAAGCGGCTTGTTCCTTATATATGTCGTATCACTGAAGATGTCTCAGAGAAATTCGCAAAGAAGCTGCTCGGAGAGAGCGAAATCGAAGCTGTGGTCCAGAGATTGGACCGACTTACGCAGGAGGAGTCTCAGATGACGGTGGTTCAGACGCTCGAAGTGGTTCATGGTCTTGTAAAGAATATGAGAGTGGTCATGGACGGTACGCGAGTCTCGTTCAATTTGTTGTCAGTAATTGACTGGAGTGTTGTCGGAATAGACGGCAGGGCATCGATCGATCAGATGCGACAGGCTCTGGGTAAGTCAGCGGGATAATTGATGTTTCCCAAATTGACTATGGGTGCTAGTTACGATGCATGAGATGACAAGCGAGATCAACAAGATGAAGCGTTAGTCCTGATCTCTGTCGACTCGCCGAGGTTGAATGTGCGTCATAGGTGCCCAATTGCAAAAGGATATCCGAATTTGGCTCTCGTCTCCAGATCCGTCAAAAAACCACAACACTGCGCGAGAAGCTCGTCGTGATGGAACTTGTGAATGGTTTACCCAGGGCCGCACCTTTGAGGAGTGGAACAGGACTGGATCCCTCTTGTGGATCCATGGTATACGTACGTGTTTCTCAGATCTCTCGTGCTTTGCAGCTCTTGATGTCTCCCGCGGCCCGATTTGGTAGCGGGATCGGGGAAGAGTGTCCTCTGGTAAGTGTCGCTCCAATTCTGTTGTACAGCCCCATTCAAGTTGAATTGTCAACCAGCTCTGCAATTATTCAAGAAGTCAAAGAGAGACGTAACGCGGGACTGGCCTTGATGGGTTATTTCTACTGCGACTTCAGAGATCCCACAAAGCAGGATGTCCGTGGCCTACTTTCCTCTCTTCTTGCCCAGTTATGCACCAAGTCCGATTCCTGCTACGACATTCTCTCGCACCTGTATTCTGCACACGATGATGGATGGCAGCAACCCGGTGGTGATGAACTTGCAAAATGTCTGAAGAAGATGCTCAAACTCCCAGGGCAGCCCACGATGTATATCATCGTGGACGGGCTTGATGAATGCCCAAACATTTCTGGGATTCCACCCGCACGCCAAAAGGTCCTCGACCTCTTGAAGGATCTTGTCACTCTCAACCTTCCGAATCTACGTATCTGTGTCACGAGCCGGCCAGAGTTCGATATCGAAACCGTTCTAGAACCCCTGGCATCTCTTCAGGTTTCCCTCCATGACGAAACGGGACAAAAGGACGACATACGTAATTACGTGAGCAACGTGGTCCACTTGGACCCAAGCATGGGGAGATGGAGGGCGGAGGATAAGCAACTCGTGATTGATACCCTCTGTGCAAAAGTGAACGGGATGTGAGTTGTCGTCCTAATAGTGCCTTATTCGTTACTGAAATATACAGGTTTCGATGGGTAGTTTGTCAGCTGGAAATGCTCCGCGGTTGTTTACCCGCAACGATTCGGCGAGCACTCGACGAATTACCAGAATCGTTGGACGAAACGTATCAACGCACTCTGCTCCGTATCGAGAAGGGGCAACGAGATTATTCCCACCGCCTGTTCCAATGCCTCGTCGTGGCAGTTCGCCCGCTTCGCGTTGAAGAGCTCGCAGACGTTCTTGCGATTCGGTTTGACCCGGGACAGCTTCCGGTGTACCACGTTGATTGGCGCTTAGAAGACCCACAAAAAGTTGTTCTCCGTGCATGTTCCACTCTAATCATGGTAGTCAATGTTGACGGGTCACAAGTCGTCCAGTTTTCCCATTTCTCCGTGAAGGAGTTCCTCACATCGGATCGCCTTGCCATCGCGCCAGAGAACTTTTCTCGCTATTACATTCTTCCCCAGTCCGCACATACGACTCTTGCCCAGGCTTCCCTGAGCGTCCTGCTCCACCTAGGCGACCAGGTGGATAAAAAAAGGATGGCGAACTTCCCCCTCGCTGTGTACGCCGCCGAGCACTGGGTCGATCATGCTCAATTTGAGGACGTGTCGTCACGGATTGAGAACCAGATGGAATGCCTGTTTGACTCGAGCAAGCCACACTTCGCGGCGTGGGTCTGGATATACAACATTGAGCGTCCCTCTGAGCCCATGTCTGGGATGCACCCAACGCCTCCGGAGGCCAACCCGTTATACTATGCCACACTCTGTGGTTTTGGTAGCCTTATTGAACGTCTCGTCAATGCACATCCAGGCGACGTCAATATGAGGGGGGGCTTCTACGTTACGCCGTTGCATGCCGCGCTTGCCAAGGGATATATTAATATTGCACTGCTGCTCCTTAAACACGGTGCGGATAGGAATGCCCTGGACGGAGAGAAACGGAGCCCATTACACAGGGCATGCCGAGCCGGACGCTGTGACATGGTAGAGTTATTACTCGAAAATCATGCAGCCGTCGAGGTACAGGACGTGTATGGAGGGACCCCATTGTTCGAGGCGTCAAGACATGGCGAACTCGAAGTCGCGCGTGTATTACTACGGCACGGCTCGGCAGTGGATTCCTATGACACCAGACACCAGACACCACTATTCGTGGCATCGGGGAAAGGTCACCTAGCAGTTGTCCGGCTGCTACTCCAAAGTGGCGCAGCTGTGGACTCTAGAAATAATGAAGGCTGGACACCATTATTGTCAGCATCGCGATACGGACATCTACCAGTCGTTCGGTTGTTACTCCAAAGTGACGCATCCGTGGACTCCTGTAACAACCAACGTTGGACTCCACTGCACACAGCATCAGAATACGGACATCTCGAAATTGTGCAGGAGTTACTTGACCACGGTGCAAATCCAAATGCACGGCAACAGGACCTCTGGACCCCACTACATCTCGCATCTGCCACCGGGAATCTTGAGATCGCACAGTTACTAGCCCATTTTGGCGCTACTGTCGACATGAAGAACCAGAAAGGACAATCTCCATTATATCTGGCATGTGGTATCGGGAACCTTGAAATCACACGCTTGTTAATCGAGCGTGGTGCTGATGTGAACTCCCGCGAAGACAATGGCTGGACCCCGTGCCACACAGCATCCTGGAATGGACATCTCGATGTCGTCCATTTGTTACTGGAGCATGTCACAAATGTCGATGTACGGACGGGGGATCACCGCACTCCATTGGCCCTAGCTTCACAGAACGGAAATCTGGAGGTTTCACGTTTCCTGATCGAGCGTAGTGCCGATGTGAATTGCAGGAGTGTAAAAGGTTGGACGACGTTACACTTTGCTTCACGATACGGACATCTCGAGGTCGTGCGACTATTACTCGATCATAGCGCAGATGTACAGTCAGAGGGAGTGAAATCGTGGACTGCGCTGCATCTCGCATCAGCCAACGGACATCTCAGCGTTGCAGAGCTACTGGTCCAGCACGGCGCAGAAATTGACAAGCCGGACGAGAATAAAGAAACTCCGTTGGACAAGGCTTCGGGAAATGGGCAGCTCGAGATTGCGCGTTTTCTAGTCAAATGCGGCTCAAACACGAACTCGCGAGATAGCAAAGGTTGTACACCACTGCACACAGCAGCACGAAACGGTCATCTTGAAATTGTTACACTGTTACTCGATTCGGGAGCGGATGTCAACCTGCGGAACAGCAACGATCAGACCCCCTTAGACCTGGCATCTGGGAATGGGAAACTCCGGGTCGCGAAGTTCCTAGCGGAGCTCATGGGATGTGAATTGGACCCAATACCAGAAATCTCGCATCCCGATCCTGTACAGTCATCTCTCGGTCGTGTTGAAGATGTTACTATCTCTGGCAGTGAGGAGAGGACCTCACTGCACACTGCATTGGGAGTGGGCAATCTTGACGTCGTACGATCATTACTCGACTGCGGAGCAGATGTCAATGAACGGAATGGTATCCACCAGACTCCGTTGCATGTGGCGTCGAGGGATGGCAAACTCGAAATCGCCGAGCTCCTAATCAAGCACAGGGCGGACGTGAATTCCTCGTGCAAGGCTGGCTTGACTTCGTTGCATTATGCATCACGGTTTGGACGTCCGGGTGTCGTACGATTGTTACTTGACCATGATGCGAATGTCAACGCAAAGTCACCGAGCAGCTGGACTCCATTACATCTCGCAGCTTACAACGGTTATCTTGAGACAGTGAAACTATTACTCGAAGGGGGTGCAAAAGTCGGTATGGAGAATGATGATGGCCATACCCCTCTTGGAATGGCCTTAAGAGAGGGACAGCAGGAGATAGCTCAATTGATTTCAGGATACGGCGTGCATGGAGTGTAGGGCATCATTGGACATTGGGTGATTGTACTACAGTTGACTATCTCATAGCGCATGGCCTCATAGTGCATAAATGTCACGTGTATAGCCTTTTATGGAACGAGCGTCAGTTGGGACGCAGAGAAAATTCTCGTACTACATAATTTTCACTTATGCGGTATGAGAGAATACAGACTCAGTTACGCTCTTCTCTCAACTTTTTGATGTAAATACGGATGATACATTCTACTAATCGCCAATTCCGGGGGTCATCTTTTATTGGGAAATTGGGCCCACTCGTAGATTTAGGTTCCCGTACCCGATGCGAGTGTTCATTGATCTCGCGGTCTAAATAATATCAACTCTCAGTGCCACTTCTTTCGGCTCGGCCTTCCAGCTCTTGACAGGCCCATAGTCCCATACATATGCCCCATTCCTCGCGGCTCCCGCTCCAGCCGGTGGGGAGAGGGGTTGCGCCCCCAAGGACTCGTCGATGGGTTCAACCAAGGTTACTCTACGCACATATTTACTACTTGTCCCGTGACTTCCTCATCATGTGACCTCCGACCTCCGGTGACAATAACATGGTGACAATCTTCGCTCGCCGGAGGAATAGCCGGTGCTTTGTAACTAGTACTGAGTTTCCCATTCTGACCGCCCAGGCTTGCCATTCCCTCCAGCACGAGGGTCCTCGGCTTGGGGTCTTTTTCACATGATACGTGAGCTGTGACTGCATTTACAAAGGTGATTCTGTGACGTCGCTGTTGAATCGCGCGCCATGGGCCAAAATAGTGTGGGCCCGTGGCAAGACACTGAACGCAAGCTATGTGATGCGGTGGGGTAACGTACGTTGGCGCCCGCAGCCCAGCCGGAGGATCTGATGCTATATGGTGGTTTGGTGAAGGACATAGCCCAGTGTAACGTGGTGATCTTCGAGCCGCGAGTTACTATGCGCTCATACATGTCCCGTGGCAAGGATTTGCGACTAGACATTGGCGGAAGCCATAGCAAAACCGTCCTGTCCAGCAAAGAGCGCTTCGCATTTGGTCGGTCGACAGATCCAAAGAAAACAGGAGCATATGCGAATCAACTCTATAGTGCTGATAGACGCACAGCACTTTGTGGGCCCGAGTCCAAACGCACAATGCACGCGCGGCTACTGCACGTTATACCCAACGATCGACCTACGCCCCACAATCTCTCCGACCTGAAAAAGATATAACACCTTCAATTCCTTTCCACTTTGAGGAGAAAATCAAAGATGACGGCACCTTAAAAATACCATATGCCTCGACAGCATACACGCCCAAACGCGCCCACTCCCCGCTCTTGACGACCTCGCGCCAGTACCCGACGGAGTGGGCGCGCCCCCACAGCGTCGCGTACGTCCCGAGCACGGAGCCGAGCGACGTGGGCGGCTGCAGACGCTCGGCGGTGTAGACCTGCTTGAGCACCTCGCGCGTGACGACAAAGTTGTATTTTACGGGTTGCTGGTACGCTGCATCCCACCACATGCAAGAAAAAACAATACGTCACGTCAGCTTGTGGGTTAGAGGGGCAGGGGGGAAAGGCGAGGGTAAGGGTAAGGAGACGAGACGGACAACCGAGAAGCCCTGAGAACCGAGTGCCGAGGGGGCCTAGCGCGCTGCGCGCGTACGTCCCTGCGCGCGCGGCGGCGGCCGAGGCGGCCCCGAGCGCATCTTGAGCCTTCTTCTGCGCCATCGATGCGGCGCTTTCTGCTGAGGTAGGTGCCGACGACGACGATGTGGAAGCTCGGCGGCGTGGCGCCCTGGTGCGCAGTACGCTACGCAGTGCGGTGGGGCGCATTTTCCTTTTTTGAGCTTGTTATACTAGAAACTCCCACAGGTTTGTGGAGAAGAGAGGAAGGGGTTGGAGAGGGGGGTACAGTAACGGTCGCGCGCGCGGTCGTCGCTGTACTGTACTACTTTGATGACGTGACGAGGCGCGACGGGGCGGGTTTTCGGCGGTGTTCGGTGTCCCGGCCCGCCAGATTATTTCCCCGGTTTTCCGCCCAATTCTCCGCCGTAGACGAAGATAGTTACAGTACATTCCTCGAAGCCGACAGAAGTATTTAAGAAGGTCGAAAGATAACTTCTACTTCTCTAAGAGCCGACGACCCCGACCCCTAGAGGCTTACTACGTGTTGATACCTACCGACGAGAACAAACGAGTAGTATGGCGGCAATTGGAGAACCAGGTGTGCTCGCGACGGCGCGGTACGGCAAGGACAAGGTGCGGGTGTTCCGCGTGGTGCGGGACCCGGAGAGTAAGGTGCACGATGTTGTTGAGTACAACGTCACTGTTCTGGTCGAGGGGGCGATCGAAACTAGGTGTGTCCGGCGCCCTATTGGCTCTCGCGTGCTGATTTTTCGTGACGGGCTGCAGCTACACGCAAGCGGACAATACCGTCGTCGTTGCGACAGATTCGAGTGCGTCCTCCCACCACATCTACCAAGCGTTGATTAACACGCATATACTAAAAAACAGTGAAAAACATCACGAACTGTATGTAACCCCCGCCCCGCCCCCCCTCATGCAAGAGCTGTTGATATGGAACATCACAGATTTGGCCAAAGTATCTCCACACGTATTGGACCCGGCCAGATTCGCGCTGCACCTTGCGGCGCATCTGCTTGCACGATACGCACACATCAGCGCGGCGTTCCTGACCGTGGAGCAGCTGCGCTGGGCGCGAATCGGCGCCGGCGCCGGTTCTGGTTCTGGCGAGGCAGCGGGACACAAGCACGCGTTTTGGCGCGACGGATCTGAGAAGCGATTTGTTGAGGTCGAGGTGGCGCGCAAGAGCGATGGGGACGGGGCAGTAGCGCGGGTGGCTGGGGGACTGAAGGACCTTCTCGGTGTGTGCGGCGTTTCGCATCTTTCACTTTTACTTGCCTAAACGGGGTGCGCGTGGCGCTCACCATTCATTCAGTGCTCAAGTCGACGGGATCGGCATTCGAAAACTTTGTGCGGGACGAGTATACGACGCTAGCCGAGGTGGACGACCGGATCTTCAGTACATCCATTGATTTGAGATACACGTACGGGGAAGTGGACGTACAACTGCCGAGGGACGAGAAGGGCCTCGTATTTGGGGAACAAAACCTTAACAAAAACGAGGGTGAGGACGTGTACGCGTGGGAAGACGCCAAGGTCGGGGCGCTAGCGCGAGAAATAACGCTGAGCGTGTTCGCACACGATGAGAGTGCGAGCGTACAGGTGCGTGGCAACGGTAGATGCGCCCCGATTCTGCCAACTGCTCTAGTTGCCGGTCGAGGGGCTAACGTTATTGGGACTATTATTGGGATGTACGCTAAACGCCCTGTATTAGGCAACGCTTTACAAGATGGCGCAGCGTGTACTCGCTGAGAATGCGGGGGTGGAAACGGTCCGGTACGCTCTGCCGAACAAGCACTATATTGCGGTGGATATGAAATATATCGGAGTGGACAACACGACACCGTACGTCGTCTCACAATCGTATTGCGTCAGTTTTGTTGTTTGAGGGGACTATTCCATTTAAGGAAATGTCATCCGCCTCGTGTTGTGGAGCGGAAGATGATGGGGGAGCGACGGGGGTGGTTCTTTTTTCGATCGATGCCCTGTCCCTTCATCCTCTGTCATCCCCGACTGGTTACGCCGTAAGAGTAACTGACGCCTCCCCCGCTGGTTTGCACAACAGACGAAACGCAGAGGTCTTCACTGCAGTGGACGCGCCCAGGTAAGTTGAAAACCCGGGGACACCGGATGTTGCGGGGTGGTGTCGGGAAACCGGAGAAACTGACGTCATTGGTATTGGTAGTGGGTTGATCACGGCCACGATCTCGAGGCGGTGACGTATACAATTAGCGCCCGTTGCGGCAAAGAGAAAAGAGAGTAAAAAGAAGGAAAAACGATGGGGAAGAACCTGAGGAAGCTTTGGGGAAAAGGGAAGATGAAGATAAGGAATATGATATACCGAGGGAGGGATGAGCTAGAGTAGAGGAGGAGCGATGTAAGGGATGAAGTGGGTGGGAAGGGTGAATGACGTCAGTATTCTCACGGAAGGGAGGGGTGGGTGGGGGTGATTCCTCACCTTCGAGATGAACCGGACAACCTTGTAATCTCATATTTTTTTAATTCTAATTCTTTACTCTGTTTTTTTACAACCAACCAACCAACGAACTACGACTACTACTGCTACTGCTACTGCTACTACTCCAATGGCCGGTGACCACAAGTGTCCCGTTTGTCAAGCAACATTCACTCGTCCACAACATGTAGCCAGACACATGCGATCCCGTGAGCTACAGTTTCCCCCGGCTCCCAACCGACCCACTCTCTCCACTCTTCCCCTGTATGTACGCTAAATCTTTCTCCCCATCACTCCAGACACCGGAGATCGTCCATACAAGTGTCAGCATTGTGGAGATCAGTTCGCTAGAAGGTTTGTGGCTCCCTTATTATTTTCTTGTTTTTTTTTTTTTGATCCCCATCACTACCCTCATCCCCGCCCCACACTATTATTCCCCTTAGCGATCTCCTCTCGAGACATGTAAATAAATGTCATCCCAACGAGAAACCTTTAGTTTCCTCGGCTCCCTCTCGTCGCAAGGGTTCTGCCTCGGCGAGTAGAGCGACGACTTCGAAGCAGGCGTGCGACCAATGTGTCCAGTCTAGCTTACCATGCGATGGTGCCAATCCTTGTTGTCAGTTGTTTTAATTTCCCTCTCTCTCGCTCACACGATCATTGTCACCCTTTGTTTCTAGCCAAGTGTGTCCACAGAAAGACGAGATGCACTTATGTGAAATTTCACCGTCAGACCGCTCCCCTCGGTCCTGGTCACCCTACCCGTCCCTCTAACGGATCTTCCAATCCTGGCCTGCCGTCCCTCACTGCCCTCCCTTCCGGTCCCAATCCATATCGTCTCTCAGATCCTTTCTTACTCAGCACAAATGGCCCCGGACTCCATCCCACCGCTATTTCCCAACAAACCGCTCTTACCGCCAATCCCCTCTACGCAAACCATCAGTTCTCCTTCCCCTCCCCTCTGCAGGTCTCTGCTCCCGCATACGATAATGCCTTTGACTATACTGCCCGCTATCGTGCCCAGGCAGACTTTCTTTCCCGTACAGGTGTAATCCCCTCGGAACGGGCTCCACCCCTCCCAGCCATATACCAAGATACGCAGCCTCCGCACGATCACAGCACCGCTGCACGCTATGCGCAGTCTTACAATGTACGCGGCGACCCTCAGGACTATCCCCTTCCGCCGTCACCTCTCGGTGTCGATTATGGTTATAACATCGACAACAAGGTGCGCTTCCAGCTTTGACTCTTCTCGTTCCCCACCTCTCGATTGACTCGCGACCCCAAGTCCGAGTCATACTCGAACAACGCCTCGGGCTATCCAAACGGATACAATCCGTTGACGTTCAACCTCGACACTCAAAGCCACCAACGATGCGAATCGAGCGCAAGTGATACTGGTAGCACGACGAGCCGCAGCCAACCTTCCTCGGCCACCTCTTCAAGCGTGCATCTCCCATTAGCTCCCGATTACCCCCAGCAGTCGTACTCACGCCCTGCGACCGCTGACGGCCCCGTTCAAGATCGTGAGGGCTTTTCCTCTGCATTTGGGCTCATGTCCCTTGACGATTCCGACGTTCTCGCTGGTTTTGGTGAAGGCGCACCCTTCTTTGACAACTCCATTACACACGGGAGCAGCTCCACTCACAATCCAGCATGGGGGGATGGCCCTACTCCCCGTGCAAACCCCTGCGATGCTCCCCCTGCCAATGGCAAGAAAGGTCAGCAGCAGCAACAACAAGGGCAATCGCAAGGACAAGCGGGAAATCCACCTGTCGCAACGCCGGCAAGTCTCAAGGAGCTAAAGGAGATATGGAAGCAATACATGAGAACACCATTCTCTGGCTCTGGACAACCCGCTGCCACACACGAGCATCATCCAAATGGGAGCCCGAAACGCGAGCGCGGGCTTGCGCGCGTCGCGAGCCTGCCGAGTGTCAAGACGCCTTCTACTGCGACTGCCGGTTGGGGGGACCCGATGCGTGGCCAGAACGGCAGTCAGCAACAGGCACAGGCCGGTGCCGGGGTCAATAATGTGCAGTATGGGGGACACGCTGCGTACTCGCGGACGCATAACCACACGGATGACCTGCGTAGCTATGGCCAAGCCATCCTTGCGCGCCGGGCTCCACTCACCCTTCACCTCGCGCCACGCCGCCGCGGTAACACTACGTCGACTGGACCACCACCCGCACCCTCGCCCAAAACTGCCACCTCACACCCGCCTGCCCCACCTTCGGATAAGGGTGCGAGATCGAGTCCTGCGGGAAGCGGTAGCAGCAGCGACAGGAGTATGAGTGTGTTCACAGAAGATCGTGTGACTAGCTTGAGGGGTTCTCCAGCACCTGGTCTCGGCGGCCGCGGTGGCGGGTCGCTCGTAGTTGACGATGCGACTCGACCGACATTCAAACGGCTGCCCTCACAGACCCTTGGGCCCGAGTATGCGAAGCGTCCGGCGACGACGAATATGCTGTCTGGCGCGCGCGAGGGGTTTATTGGTATGATTGGCGATCAGGACATTCAGCAACGAGGTCTCGGAATAGCTGAGCGCGCGAGGCGAATGAGCTTCCCAAGCGGACGCAGTGGCCTCGTCGTGCTGCAGGATTGAAAGTGGTGCTTCTGGGAGTGAGAGACTCGGAGATTTGAGATAGGCGAGTAACGGCCAAGATATACGGTCAACCGGTCGACTCGTTCTAGTTTCTTGACGAAGGGTTTCCTTCGCGTAGTCCCCATTACAGGCACCCTTTCCTATTTGTTTCTTGCTACGTTACATACGAGATTCCTGTCACCACTAATATGCCCCTCCTATTGCTGTCTCCCCTTCGTACCGTGATTCTATTTTTTTTATCCTCGATGACGACGATTCACGATTGATGATACAGCGTTTTTGTGTTCATGGCTGTCCTCTGTGTTACTGTGTCTCTTCTGTTACTGTACAACTAGTCCGAATATATGTATACCACGTGATGTCTTATTTGCTCCGAGCAAATAACACTTGCTGGGCCAGAAAAACGTGGCAAGGACATTCTCGCTCAGCTGTCCGCGTCGCGTCTGCTTTTTTACTTTCATCTTTTAATCCTCCTTCACATATAGCTATGGTACGCTGAAGCACACTCTTTCGTTTTTCCCTTGGTCATCGACGCATCTTGCAAAGGCTGCCCAGGCTACCTTCAAGTCGATCAGGTCCCTCGTCCCCCTCTTCGACCGTGTCCTAGTCCAGCGTTTCAAACCCGAGACCGTACGTCCCTTCCCCCCCCCACGCTCTCGCTTTCTTTCTCTCTCTCTCTCTCTGATGACGAAGGGGTCTGGTGGCGGCGCACAGAAAACCGCGTCGGGAATATTCCTCCCGACCTCCGCGACGTCCAGCCCGCTCCCCGAGGCCACCGTGATCGCCGTCGGACCCGGCGCGCCGGACAAGGAGGGCCGCGTGGTGCCGACTGCGGTCAAGGCTGGCGATCGCGTGTTGTTACCCGGTTGGGGAGGGAACGCGATCAAAGTGGGCGAAGAGGTGCGTTTTACGCCCAATTTTTTTTGTCTCGCGATGTTTAATGATTGGTTTGGTTTGGTTTTTATTTTTTGGGGGGGGATTGTAGGAGTACTTTTTGTTCAAGGATTCGGAGATTTTGGCTAAGATTGAGGAGTAGAGAGCGGCACTCATGCTTTGCCTTTTCTTTTTTTTGAGAGAGAGAGCGAGGATAAAAAAGAACAAAAGTTTGTCGTAAATCCTGGTCTCTTCGTGGGCTTAATAATTTCCTCCATTTTTTGTTGTTGCCTCCCCCCCTTGCATATACAGTATTTACTACATAGCAATCTATCGCATCACCACTCCTGCTTCGTTCCTTGCGCGTGCAGTGATCGTCGTTGGGATCCGCCGACCATGACCAGAATTGGCTCGGCTTGCGTGGCCCTTTGGTCTTTGTCTGGGCTTCGTCTGGGCTCCGCTGCTGTTAGGATATCTGTGCAGGTGATGCAAGAAGGCAGTGCTTAGTGGCCAGGCCACGCTACCGCAAAATTCCAGACTTCTCTAGGCTTGCGCTTGGAGACATCAGTTGACGGTTTACGACTTGTCGCTCGCGCATTCCTCTCGTCACGTGGTGATTTCGGACCCTACAGTGTACCGCCGCGGCCGCGCTTGGTCTCGGACGAGCGGCCCGCATTGCCGCGCTTCGGCACAGCGATGACCGCGGCCGTTAGTACCCGTTACCAGCCCACACCCCCTACATCTCCTCTCTACAAACCAAAAAAAGGGAGTTTCTAGTATAATAAACGCAAAAAAAAGAAAATGCGCTCCCTCGGCACTGTGTAGCTTGCTCAGTAGTAGCACACTAGGCCGCCACGCCGCCCTCGCTTCCACGTCGTCGTCAACTCCCTCAGCAGAACGCGCAGCATCAACGGCGCAGAAAAAGGCCCAAGGTGCGCTCTGTGCCGCCTCTGCCACCGCCGTGGCGCGCTGCGCGCGTCAGGCCCCCTCGGCACTCGGTTCTCGGGGCTTCTCGGTTGTCCGTCTCGTCTCCCTACCCTCGCTTTCCCCCTGCCCTCGAACCCCCAGCTGACGTGACGTCTTTTTTTCTACAACTTGCATCTTGCTGGTGGTGATGGTGGTGGTGGTGGGTCGTTTGATGCAGCGTAACAGCAGCCTGTAAAATACAACTTTGCTGTTGCGCGCGAAGTGCTCAAGCAAGTCTACACCGCGGAGCGTCTGTAGCCGCCCACGTCGCTCGGCTCCGTACTCGGGACGCACGCGATGCTCTGGGGGCGCGCGTGCGAGGTCGTCAAGAGCGGGGAGTGGGCGCGTTTGGGCGTGTATGCCGTCGAGGCATATGGTATTTTCAAGGTGCCGTCATTATTTTTCTTTTCTCCGGAACGGAAAGGAATTGAAGGAGGTGTTATATATATATATATATTCTTTTTCAGGTGGGAGAGATCGTGGGTTGTAGGTCGATCGTTGGGTATAACGTGCAGTAGCCGCGCGTGCACTGTGCGTTTGGACTCGCGCCCACAAAATGCTGCAGGTTAATTACGTCTATCAGTGCAATAATCATAATAGAGTTGATTCGCGTTTTCTTTGGATCTGTCGACCGACTGAATGCGAAGCGTTCTTTGCTGGACAGGGCAATTT
>QLOZ01013747.1:0-19306 GCA_003314065.1 Lactarius sp. MG50
GTCGATATTTTCTCCACAAAACTCCCCATGGGATCATGTCTTTGAAGACATCGCGACGGGACACCCCCTCACCCCCATGGCCCGCGGGAAGCCCCCTCTTTCTGGGCTGAACAATAGCTCACTAGAGCCACGTCGGCAAACGATGACAAACAGAGAGCTGGGCGTGTTCGACGAAATGTGCAACATGATCTTTTCTGCAGCAAATGAACGCAGACTTACGGAGGATGGCGCAGCTGCTGCTCTCGATATTGATATTCGGAGCCCGCTTGGCGGCTTCCTGAAGAATTTGTCTAAACGCCCCCGCGTACGCCAGACGGGGGAAGACACAGAACTCGACAGGCTCAAGGAACAGCTCGCTTTGTGCCCGTCAGACCATGCGATGCTCGAGTGGGCGGAACGTGAGGTCTTTGGTGCGTCAATACGCGCAGAGGAAGCTGCTCGGGAAGCGTTTGCCGCGGGAAAGCCGCCGCCGCGTTACCTTCAGCCACCTGTATATCCTCATCTCCTCGCAGCGCTGATGAGCACCGCTCGCGAGAGATACGACGACCCTCACCTCGCCCTCGCCCTCTTTGACCACGCACGCAATCTCTCCGCTCTGTCTTACATCTTTGGTTGTACGACGCCTACCTATAACGAGTTGCTCGAGACTCGTTGGGGCTCTTTCCGCGATCTACGCGGCGTGCACGCAGCCCTCGAGGAGATGCGGGCGAACGGAGTCACTCCTGACTCGCGTACACGCATTCTCGTGGATGACATTCGCCGCGAAATCGGCGCGCGTACTCTTTGGCTCGAAGAGAGCGAGACAGGAAGTGGCGAGGTATGGACTATTATCACTGCGATCGAGCGCCTTGTAGCCCGCCGTACGCCCCGACGAGCTTCGACAGGCGATCACCAATCGCGACCGTGGCATGACGTATGGAAAAACCCAGAGGTAACCGTGGATGAGGGTTCCGGGTACGGCTTCGGAGAATGGCCAGAGCTGGGAAGTAGAGGGCAAGTTCGTTGACGAGCATCACAGTCCTCATAATTTTTTTTAAATTTTTACTCCTCATGTCATTCACTTTTGTTGCATATCTTAGTCATAACTGTCACTTGTTAATTGCATTACCCCAACTCTGCACATGTTTATCGGGCAGCTTGGGTCGCTCTGGAAAGCCAACATGCAGTCTGACTTCCCTCATGCTAGTCGCTTCTCGCCCGCAATGACCAATGTTTATGACGCATATAGCCACGTGACTTGCTGGCCCCGCAAACCTGTCCACGTGTGGACGTGGAGGGGCAGACATTGTCTCGGGAGATAGTTTTTGAGGGAGCATGTAGGGTGCTGTACCTAAGCTGGGTCTCTCCCCCCCTAAAAAAAAAAAGGTGGCGTATTCACGCCAAGAGATCATTCTTTTTTTTTTTTTGGTTTCTATTGACCCGGATGTGCACATTGGGGTACAGAGACCTATGTAGCACCGGAGACCTCATTCTTGCTCGAGGCTCGAGCTCTCCCAAACGGGACGGATCGCCGAGAACGAGGACCTGCGTCTAGACTCATTGACGGCAGATCGCGCTACTGACTCGGCTCCCAGGCTCGAGCACGAGCTGGCTCGATTCGACCCATGACGGGAGCCTACCCGCGCTTGTAAGTGAGGGGTGTCATACCGTACACCCTAACCCAAAAGCCTGGAGTCGAGTACGGGTGGCGGGGGGCGTTCGCGTTTCTCCGTGGGATGGTTCGGCTCCGATACAACATTACCCGTAAAAGATACCCTTCCGGAGCAGACGCCTTGGGCGAGATCTTCAACTTTCGACTTGTACCTTAACGCCCTCGGCCAGGAGTGACCTTGATGCGCACGGCGTCACCGACTGCGACGATTGGCGGCGATTCAAGCAGGCGCTACGCCGTCCTGGAAGACGCTCGATAGTGCTCGGGAGAAGTTTCCTTTCTAATTGTTACGGCGACTCGCATCGATCCTCGGGGTGGGAATGAAAACGAACCGGAATCTGGACGGTTCAACGCTGTCACTGGGAGCGCGCGTAGGAGCCTGGGAAGGACGCGAATAGGCCCTTTGTTATGCCGTCCTCCTTGGTAAGCTGGATTAAGTCTGATGGAAATGGGCGCTGAAATTGAGAAAAGTCGAGAACAGTCTTTTCCCAATTGCCCATTCGCACCAACATGATAATCTCCTGGTGAAGTGAATGGGGATGTGTAGGACGTCCTGGCGGAGCTACCTCGGCAGCGACCGGTCGCATGCACGGCGATTAGAACGAGGTGTAACTGCTGCATTGACCGGTCGCCGGTCAGTTATTTAGTTTCCTGCTAACTTGCATTGACATGGGAGATTGCTGTCACTGTGGGATCATAACATACATGACAAGATCTTTCATTTCTGCCGGCGAAGCACAGTGATGTTGTCGATTTTCGCGCCCCAGAATGATCTGCAGACCATTCTTCGAAGTACTCGCGGGCCTACATTGCACGGATCTACACTGCCAGGTATGAACATGGGAAAAGTGCGGGCGCTTTTGCGATGTGTAACAGGGTCGTGGCTCACCGTTTCCGCGCCTCGAGCAAGGTCAATTATGAGATGTCACTTTGATGGAAGTTCGGACAGGGTACGGCACGCATGCGGCGATGAAACCACGAGTGGCTGGTCCAAGGCGCAGTCAACTTATTGCCAGGTCAGGAAAACGGTGATTCGAAAGTGCTCGTCTATGTTGGACAGGTACAGACAGAGAGAACTTGGAAGGGGAGTTAGCAAGATGCCGCACCATGGTACGTACTGAGGCACGAGATATCATTTTGGTGGTTGACATCACCCTATCACATCGGATACCCCAATTTATGTCGACATGCGGGTATTGGCGATGTTTTCTTTCCTCCTTGGACTGGCTGTCTGACGATATCAACTGCCAAGCTGTCAGTGTTAAGATCTGCCGCTCCTAAGGGACAGCGTTCGGTTTTCCTCATGTTCGGACCGGCAGCGGGTTATACCGGATGTGTTGGCTACTGCGCACGATCGCGAGGCACCGCTCACAAAGATCGATGTCATGATAGAGCGCTACCTTTGTTTTTACCCCTGTATGGGAAGCCCACCTGTTACGACGGAATGCCAATATGGACTTCTTCTGGCGCATTACTACATGATGTGATGGCGACATATCAGCGCCTTTCAGCTTGATAATCTAGGCACTTGAAAACGTACGAGATTTTCGGGTATGTTTGGGGTAAATATCGATCGATCATCTAGGCCATAGGCTCTGACGTTGACGCAAAAACAAGACTCAAGTGGCCTCGCTTCATCTCGTTTTCAACTTGAGCGCGCGAATCCTTGAACGGTTAAGAAAACCGAAGGTGAAGACCGGAGCGCCCCGGGCTCGGCCCCGGTCACGTGATGATGTCGCACAGTGCCCGGGAATGCCCTCGGAATGCCCTCGGGTAACGCGGAGGGCGAGACGAGATAAAGTTTTGCCCTGACACCGCACTTTTATCCCCCGAATCGACAACCTGCGAATATCTTCTTAAATAGAAGCGCAGTAATCATGGGTGGTAAGTATCACGAAACCATCAAATCTGCAAAAGGGCTCCGTGCGCGGCTAGCCGAAACGATGGCCGTAGCGGTCACTAATGAAGCCGCGAGGAGGGGCGTGGAGGAGCAGGTTCCCCCCTCGGTACCTGGCAGTTGTTCTCTGGGTTCTATGCATGTACGAATCGTGCTGACTTCTCACTTGTAGCGCGAAAGTGTGAGCTTCAATATGGGTATGATAAGCGCGAACACTTCTCCAGAAGGCGATGCTGAGCCCTTGAAGAGGAAGACTGTCGATGAGGTAGAAACGGTGCGCAAGAAGAAAGAGGCAACCTTCTAGCCAGCTGTTGAAAGTCGCCGAGGGCGCGTGCACCCCATTGGCGGGAAGCAGCGCACGGTGGAACTTCGCCGATGTAGCCATTGTTGTCCATGCCGCGTAAACTCGGCACCGGAGACCGCGGGCACAGTGCATCGTGCGTGCATACTCGCACGTCATCTGTTGTCAGTTGCAGACATGAATGTTCGACCACTAGTCAGCACAAAAGGACATCGAAGAACTGCGCTAAGATTCTGCAAGTTGCTGTATACCCTGTGCGGTCCTACTACTGTAAAAGTCCTTGGCGACACTGAACAGACACTGAACAAGTCCGACTTCAGAGAGGACTCTGCAACGAACGATATCCTGTGAGATGACGTCCTCCTCTTGTTCGATCTCACGGACAAATACTGTTGCATGCTGTTGGAGAACTACGCAGAGACAGGCCCGCGCATGCGTAGCTGTGATAGCCATCACACGGATCGCACATCAATTTGACGTGCTAGAAATCATACTGGTCGCACTGTTCGGTCTTCTTTGTGCTCCCTTGCTGCTGCGGGTTGAGAATACCCCTACCAAACCAGATAGTGACAATTGAAGATGGAAGATTAGACGAAGGAACTTGACTGCCTGCACCTTGTTTCAAACCTTCATCTGGCAGAAATCGAAGACACACGTGCATGAGCTCCGCCAATTCAAAAAGAGCTGCTGGCCTGGGGGTTGCCATGCGATGTGATGCCGAGCGGCCCGCGGAGACTGACCTATTTATTTGGCGTGTCCGTGCACCGCATCCGCGGACTGTGAACGCGTGCCTCGGTGCGGAGACACTAACGATTCTGGGATTCGTGCAAGATAGAGGTGGTGATAAGAAAGTATCAAACATCTATCGTGGGCAGTGCTATCAGGATAGAAGATGCGAAGGTCAAGTCGATTTGGCGGAGGAAGAGAGGTGGACAGGGTTTGGGAAGTGGACAAATAGAATAGGGTCGTTGACGTGGCATGCCTCGTACGCCTACGTATAACAGGAGTACCTTTTGTACCTTCAAAAGATACACTTGGTTACATTCACAGAATCACTTTCACCTTGAGCTCTAATGCCAGCGGTGAGTGGTCGCCGTGTTGCCCACAATATCAGTTGTCGTCCCCCGTCCCCGTACTGTTTGTTTCGAGAGAAGTGAATTAATTTCCAAAGATTGAATGCCGCGCCCCGCCCTGGACCTAGCTAGGCGTGCGTTGTCTACTAACGTTTAACGGTCGCCGTGAACCTCCCCGCTTTTTGGTTGCGACCACCTATCTCTCCCCTCCCATCCATCCATCATCATCATCTACCCTTCTCCGTACCGTACGCTTCTTGTATGCCGCTTTAGCATTACGGCGATACCTCCCCTCACCAACACCCCATTTTTTTTAAATCGCTCCTTTTAGAATAATGGCGACATCACCGCCTTTAACCAGTCCTTCCCTTTCATCCAACGCTCATTTTACCTCAACATATTCAAACAGTCATAAACCCGTTAAGCCCCGCACCTCAGATATCTCCTTTTCTCGACCGAATAAACCTTATGCCGCGAGTGTCACAAGCACAACTACCACACCAGAGGTCCATATAAATGGCCGGCCCAGACAATCTCGACCTTCTACTTCGTCCGCTTCTACGCATACACACGATGATACTACATGGGGCTCCCATTTCTGGGTAACCCTCGTCGATCCTCAGGCGAGTTCTACCCTATTTCTCTTTTCATTGCGCTAATCGGGCCCCGCCCCTGCGCCTCACAGACTCAAGCTTCCTTCTTTGCATGTCCAGCGACGGGACAAGTCTCATGGGACCCTCCAGTGGGGAACTTCGTGTACGTATCATTTATGCTACTGTTTTTCTTGGATATTGCCTCATGGAGAAATGGCCATGCAGATTACCGCCCAGCGAAAACGGCGAGTGGTGGGAGATTGGCGACGAGTCGCGCGGGGGCATCCCGTATTATTACCACACAAAGACTGGCGAGACTGTATGGGAAAAACCAGAGGGTTTTGTCATTCCATTAACAGTCCTTCAAGTACGTTCTTTGTTGGGGTCAGTTCACCCAGATCTCAAACCGTCGCCCATTAGAATACTGCCCTCGGTCGCCGTCTCTCAAAGTCATTTCCCTCAACCACCGATCAAGCCCTGCCCTCACGTTCAACAGGACAAGAGCAACGTCCTGTTGCTCACCGTTCACGTTCATATACAAAAGAGGCTCGAGGCTCTGTTCAAGCACCCGGTCGGCTGCACTCTTCTGCGAGTGGCCCCGTCCCCTCCTCGAAGAAGAGCCCAAACGCTCCCCCTGTGCGACGTAACCTTACGGCTGATTCCCACTACACATCACCGACGCGATTAGCACCGGCGCTCCCGCCTATTCCCGGCTCAGAAGCGAGCGCTCCCCCTACGCCTACCCCTTCGTACCGTTCCTTCGTCCCCCCTCGTTCACCGCCACAGTCATTGGGTGCTGCTGTCGAACGTCTAGCGCGAACGCCGCCGCATTCTCCTGGCACTGTGAGCGGTGTGAGTAAAAAGTCTTCAGAGAGTGGCTATGGGAGCGCGCCGGAGTCGGCCCCCGTGAAGCCGAAGGTAAAGATCGAAGCGCCCGAGAAGGGCCTCGCCCCAAGGGTGGCTGCACGTCCTTCACCATCGACGCCAACCAAGGGTCCGACCGTCGCCGGGAAGGAGATTGGTAGGCCTGTCTTGAATATGCGTGCGTCATGCCCCATTATGAGGTTTACGCTGAGCACTTGACATGAAAATGAACGTTTTTATAGATGCAACGCTCCAGCTTAGTCCCGTCAAGGCTCGCTCCGCGCGCACACCTATCCTCATCGAGGTACCACCCCTGTCCACTTCTGCACGTACCATCAAGACGCTCAGCACTGGGTATGTACCTAACTACGACATAGTTCTCGTTACTCGCCCCTAAGCTTCTGTTTGTGCAGCGCACACCCCATCCTGCCACAAGACCTTGCCTCGGACATCCAGCAATTCGTCGAATCCGAATTCGCGCAACAGTACTTTGCAACACACCGCACGGGCTTCATCTTCAAGCGGAAGGTGCCCGTCGGACAAATGATGACCTGGCAGCGCAGCCCACTCACCGCGCCCCTACTCAATCTCGCACGACAGCTACACAAGGATGCTGTGCGCACCTTCCGTGCCGTGCAACGGCTTATGGGAGATAGTGAGAAAGGCGCTACAGCCGCCCCCCATACACCTAGGCTTGAAGAGGCACGTTGGCTACTCGGAGAAGGGCTCACATACGGCGAGCTACGCGATGAAATTTACTGTCAAGTCATGAAACAGCTTACAAACAATCCAAACCCGTGAGTCCCTCGTCCTCTGAAACGTCAGTTTATCAGTGCTGACACGCCTACGCGCCTCTAGAGAGAGTACATTCCGCGGGTGGCAACTGCTGTGTGTTTTATTAGTGACCTTCCCGCCTTCGAAGAATTTCGAGCCATACCTCCACGCATTTCTCTCACAACGTACGGCAATAACCGAAGGTCGACTTGATGTGCTCGCCAAGCACTGTCTCAAACGTCTTGCAGCTATTGCCAAGAAAGGTCCCAGAGGCAAGCCACCGACACTTGCAGAAATAGAGACGGCATCGGTGAGTTTCGTCGTCGTATTCTTGCGTGTAGGTCTGGGGCTGAGGGAATCCTTTACAGGATGCAGCGTTCAATCCGTCAACATTTGGCGAGCCACTTGACGCCGTCTTCCGCTTACAGGAGCGCACGTACCCAACACAGAAGGTGCCGATTGTACTGCCGTTCCTTGCGGATGGCGTCCTCGCTCTCGGTGGAACAAAGGCCGAGGGCATCTTTCGCGTACCGGGCGACTCTGATGCTGTGGCCGCGCTCAAGATGCGGCTCGACCGAGGCTCGTACACGCTCGAGGGCGTCGACGACCCGCACGTGCCCGCGTCGTTGTTCAAGCTCTGGCTGCGCGAATTGGTCGACCCGCTCGTGCCTTCGGAGATGTACAACGATTGCATTGCGTTTGCAAATGACGCGGAGGCTTGCTGCACAGCAGTCGAACGGCTACCGACTGCCAATCGTCGCGTTGTGCTTTTCGTCATCAGCTTCTTACAGCTTTTCCTCGACGAACGTGTGCTGGCCGTTACTAAGATGACGAGCGTGAATCTCGCCCTGGTCATGGCGCCGAACCTGCTGCGGTGTGGGTCCAACTCGATGGCCGTGGTCTTCAACAATGCTCAGTAAGTGGTTCGCCCTTGTGCCTCTCAAATGCCCCCAGATAACTCATCCTGATTGTCTTTATCGCGATGTAGGTACGAGCAAGCGTTCGTCCACAACCTCCTGTTGCACCTCAAGTGTGGCGAGATTGACCCCCAGTACGCTCCCTCCCACGGTCTTGGTGCTGTACCATCCGCCGCGCCGCCGCGCACGTCCAGGTCACGCAACCGCCGTGCGCACCCTTGAGCCTCACGGCTCGCTTCGCTTCGCTCCACTGTTTCTGGCTCTCTACTAGCCGTTGTTTTGAGTCTTTTGTGTTGTCGTTGTTTTCGTTTGATTCCCTGTTGCATTGATACCACAAGATTGCGGAGATCATAGACCACCAGGGATCTCGCATTCATGGCTAGATTTATGCGCTGCGTTTTCTTTTTTTTTTCTTACCGATTTATATGTCACCGCTGGGCCTTATCAATTGGTATTCTTAATATGTCACTGTACCATCGTAGCTTCGTTGAAAACCCGAGGAGTTGAGATCACCGAGTAAAGTATCCCTTATTGTGCAATCTCCAAAAGCCACAATAAGAATGTCGCGAGACGATCACTGGCAATCATGGCCAACTTTACTATCGCTGTGGTGTCCATCCACTGCCGCCCGTTACCGTGGCCCCCAAGCATCTTGCTCGTAGTGGTAGTTTGGACAATACAATATTGTGCATTCAAGTTAAACGTGAATAGAGGAACACGCGGACAGAATGCCCGAGCTGGCTAGAGGGTTAGATATGTTATAAATTACATACGAGAATACTGCCAAGTCCATTCCTGTGACGATCGAAAAACGTTTAAAATTCGAGCTCCAGCAACAGCCGCCCCTACAGCCACCAATTCGCACCCCTCCGCTATCGACCCCAATCGTCTGCACCACAAAAATACTTTGGCAGTACCTCTTCTATGTTCCAGGATACCTTCACAGGACGACCCGCCTGTCGCCGCGCAGCCAGAAATGGCCTAAAGCTATCAAGCACAGCTGTGCGTTGGCGCTTATTTGCAAGCTCCAGATGCCCTGCTGCGTGCAGCTCGATCTCTTCTAGTGCAGGTAGAAGATCCAAGGCGGGAGCTTCTCCATCGTCCCCTCTGAGGAAACACAGAGTGTCGAGTACTATTCCATGTCGCAATCGGAGTATCTTCGCATTAGGGAACTGTTCAAGGAATTCGCGCCATGGAAGGTGATAGATGGGCCAGAATCGGAGACTGTTGCCTCCGACGGGACAACTTGTAAGGAAGATATCCTCAACAGTGCGGAGCGTCACGCCAAGCGTTCGTTTCATCTGCCCCATCCAGCCTCTCATATCCAATATGTTATTAATTCTGAACGATAGGCCATCGGTAGAATGCAACATGGAGATAAAGAGGGCCTTAAATCCAAATATGACTTTGGCCGCGAAAATCGGCCTTTCTATGGCGCGGATAAATCTGGAGAGATGCGGGGAGGGAACCGTATTAGTCTCCCATTGGGGATTGACGCTGAGATCTTGCAAGGATGGGGCGACCAAACCAGCCAACAGCCCCTCTAAATGAGCTCTGTGGCCATAAAGGCGAAGATATGTCAGGTCCGAGAGCCGGACAATATTTTTTGTCCTGATGGAAGACCTTGCAACGATGACGGGACTTTGTAGTCTCAACTCAAGTCGACGCAGGGAAGGCATGGCCTGCAGATGGGTAGGGAGCCATGCTACTGGCGGTAGGGAGAGGTCCACCCTGATGGTTAAAGAGAGATCGGCGAGGCCTGTTGTAGATGATAGGAATGGGGACAATGATGAAAAGGGTGCACCCCACAATTTGAGACGTCGCAGACGCTGGGCAGGACCCTGAAGAAATGTGGTTG
Organism: Lactarius sp. MG50; assembly: GCA_003314065.1. Lineage (NCBI taxonomy): Eukaryota > Fungi > Basidiomycota > Agaricomycetes > Russulales > Russulaceae > Lactarius > Lactarius sp. MG50. Next base: position 9,929 of record QLOZ01013747.1, read on the forward strand.
GAAGATAGAATCCTGGGAGACCGTTACCGTTATTGTCACGAACGAGTTCGAGGCTCTCCAGTGCTGGAAATGGGCGATCCATAGTCCGCAAGAGTATCTGCAGGTCGGCATTTGTCCCTCTAAAGTTGATCCCCCACACACGATTGCGATCTTTGAGTGCAAAAATCATGCGATTCCGTTCCTCGTCAGTTCGGACTCCTGTCCCGTAGTGGACGAGGATAGGCAAGGAGGGGAGACGACCTGGAACGATCGCGCTTGTGGGCATGCGCGGCGTGAAAACAAGCCGCAAATGTAAATGGAAAGGCGATGCGAGCACGATACGGCGCCAATTTTGGCACACATGTGCGAGCTTGAACCATCCACCTTTGCCGTTCCAATCATCCTCATAATTGTCCTGGTGTTGGAAGCCTTGTCGATAGGAATCGAATATCACCAATACAACATCCTCGGAGAGTTTATCAATCATTATGTGAGTATCAACACAACAGCCTTGCCTTTGAGAAATCAGCGGGGAGCACTAGATGTGTATGTCACGTACTCTTCCTGGAGGACTTGACACAGTGTACAGAGGGGCTCAGCTCAGGGGTAGACTGTAGCCAGAACTTTCTCAGAGTCAAAGCCACGTGAGCCTGAGCGCCAACAGCACGCCGGCACCACTGGCACTCGTGGTCTTCTTAGTAAACCAACTTCGGAACCACAGCAGAAGGCTTCTGCATCCACAAATTTCGATCATCATCCAGCTTGTTGTCGTTCGGACGGAAGCGGTGGACACTCAAGGAGTCAAGGAGGCGGGCACTCCATTTGACTCACCATCGATTTTACCATTGTAGTTCAAGGTCCTGTTGCCCTGTGCAGTAAATGCTCCTCTTTGGTATGGGGGTATCCGTGATGCTGTACTAGGCCATCCCAACTATCCACCGCCTTCTGTCCTCATGTCTTGGCCGATGCATGCAACCTGCAGCCACTCAGCCGTAGGAACAACATGTCGCATCACGTGGGACTCGGGAATTTCCAAGCTACAAAAGCGAATCTGTTGACTGCACTGTCACTGGAGCGCAGTGTGACCTGTTCCTGGTTCAGTTCCACGTCCTCTCCTCCTTCGAGCTTGATGATCGGGTATCGGACTTGAACCTGCGGAGCTCTGGTATATACAATGCTTGCGGCCAGCTGACGGCAACTGAAAGGTCGTATGACTAATGACGTGAGCTGACAAATGTTCTTGAGTGAGCCCGTCGGCGTTAGTAGGGATGTCGTCACAGTGAGTGGTAGTTATTTCCTACCCGACGAAAACCTGTACCCCAAGAAAGTTTTTTGGCCAAAGTGGTGTGATGTCGATGTTTTCCAGATTTCAAATCATATCAAATGCACCGTGCACCCTGTTCTCCGTTTTTGTGGCAAAGCGCCCTGCGTCTGTCAAGCGCCCAACCCGCCGAAAGAACATCCTTTAGCTGGGTCATGGATTTTATTCTGAGCTCAGGCCGAGCAATGCTGACACGCAAATATCTCCGCGGACAAGGTTATCGCACTAATGAGTGCTGATCATGGTTATCAGCAGTGATCATCGTGACCATACCCATTAGTGGAGGCCATGATTTACTAGTAAACCTGATAACCGAACATTGGGGATTTCTGAAACATATCAGGCGCCCAAAAAGCTGATGCATTAATATCCTCATATCAGGGCATATATGCACTTTTCAATTTTCCAGACAAAGACCGCACCGTGCACGCCGACAGGAAGTTCTTTGAGTATCGTAGCGGCGTGCTTGGCTTGGTTCTCACCAAGACTGAGCGTGGGAGCGTACAGTGCTCGAGGCATGCGACATCGACTGTCACGGCGCCCATCTTTTCATCAGGTACAAGGGCGCGGTCATGCCTAGTAGGCAATGGAGCATGACCTGAGGCTGCATGAGCCGAGGGAGTCTGCCCCTGGCAATGTACTGACTAACAACAGGGAGAAGAGAATTGACACTGTCCTCCTTTTGCAAACTATCCTCGCCTGTGGTGTGGTGGCGGTGAGTCAGCGTATATACTTGCCTTTGTCATAGGCTGACTCAAACCATCTCCGAGTCCTATCTCCTATCTCCGCTGCTTATCGCTTGCCAGCGGAATCTCAGTGGATCAAAGCGCCGAGAGCGGCGCACAGTATATAGATTTGAGGTTTGGACAGAGGTTCATCATCCAAGCTCCAACCTTTGAAGCTCCAGCGATCGGTATGACCACATTCATTGGACAGGACGAGGACCTCAAAGTGACTTCTCGCCATGAGTCAGTTGACATTTTCCCTTTGTCGTGGTCATCACTGAACCCCCACAAAATCAGTGTTTACCCATTTATTGACCCTCAGGTCCATTACGACTCCCAGACATACGCAGGAAAGACTGTCTTGATCACTGGTGCATCCCGCGGCATTGGTCTCGAGACGGCGAAATTTTACGCGCGCGCTGGAGCTCACTTGACCATTGTCGCACGTAGGCAGGAGACACTGGACGCGAGCAAGGATGAGATCCTGCGTGAGCAACCCTCCGCACGGGTGCTTGCCATCCCTGCCGACGTACGCGATGTTAAGAAGGCAGAGGAGGCAGTCGCTGCCACTGTAGCCCACTTCGGTCACCTCGACATCCTCGTAGCCAACGCCGCCACTCTCCGGGCCATGACTGCGCGTGTGTAGGCCATTCCATGGTTCCGTTCGTCACTAATGCGCAGCATAACCAGCTTTCGTGAGCAAGGACCCGACGGGTTGGTGGGAGGTGCTCGAAGTCAACATTCGCGGGACCTACAACTTTATCCAGTACGTGTGCCTACTTATATGAATCACGGAGTTCCTGGGTTTACCTCTCCGCTGAGCAGCTTTGCTGTTCCTGAATTAGTAAAAACCAGCGGCCAGATCGTAGTTGTATCCTCGGGCGCAGCACAAATCAGGATCCCATTTTGCAGCGAATATTGCATATCCAAGCATACCCTCCATCGCCTTGCAGAGTTTGTCGTGATTGGTAAGTTTCCCGATTGCGAATGAACTTAATGACTGCGTTTAATCGCCGCAATCTTCCGCAGAGAACCCGGGCATTAGGATATTCTGTGTCCATCCAGGCGCCATTGAGACGCAACTCAGTGCTGAGGCGTCCAGCTCTTTCTCTCTTCCGGACACAGTTACCCTCCCGGCAGCGACGATCCTATATTTGACTTCGGGAAAGGCGGATTACTTGAGTAGCCGCTATGTCTCCGCCACTTGGGACTTAGGCGAAGTCGAGCGCGACTGGAAGGAGAAGATTGTCACCCAGCATGCCCTCGTCAACAAACTTGCTATTCCTCAATAGACTCGGTCGTAGTCCCCGTCGTGAGATAATGATAGTCACAGAAGGCATGTCAATCCTCGATATGTCAGTAAATATGTATTGCACCCATCTATGGGTTCTTCCCTTCTTAACAGTAGTTTTCCTTTTTTTATCACGTCGCGAATGTCATGTGCGAACTTGTCACGGTCGAATGGTCCCGATTCAGCAGCTTCTGTGGCTCGAAATGGGCTGCAGCGTAATCGGGTTCAATTGTCTCCTAAATGGCTTCTAAAGTTCTAAGGCTCCCAGCACAGCACGAGAGTAGCGCGATTCTACGTAGAAGTCCCTGTCCCGGGAATGCGAACGCCATTCCATTGGTAGTTTCATACAAAAGAGGGAGGTTATAGTTGTGAAGAAAAGGTGACTAAGCCGTGATTTTGAACTCTGACCACGTATTTTCTCCCTATTGAGCTACTTTATATCTGATTAGGGATTCTTCATATTTTGAAAAAAAACATCACCATGCTCCAACGGAAGTGAAGAGTGCGGGTATCAGGTGGAGCCCAAAGGGGGGAGGGGGGCTCGCCTTTCCGAGGAACGTCGTGGCGTGACTAAGAACCCACCACGGATTAGTAACGCAGAAGGAGTCGCAGAAAGGTCTCGGCTGACGGGTGACAATGGTGGTGTAGCACGGACTGCGAGAATCGCAAAGATGTTGTCCTGAGAGGGAGATGTAAACAAGGTATGTAGAGTGAGACGTGACGGAAGAGTGATACAAGAGACGCAGCAAGAGGAAGACCTGAAATTAAACGTGGCACTGTTTGCGACCCAAGGCGAGACAGCGCGCACGACAGAGGGAAAGAGCACGACTAGATGAAGACTGCAGGACGAGAAATAGAGTGTTTATATACATCCAAGCGAGTACATAGTGAGAATGCAGAGTTATTTGTTCCAAGTGCGGTTCCTACCACTCCTTAAGACAGGCGACGGAGCCCGGGTATGACGAGATACTAATAGAACGCGCAGTTCTTTGTCTTGAGGGCGTAGGTCTGTTGTCCGATTCGAGGACAGAAGGCATTCGTATGGTGTGTAGAGTGTTAGCAGCTTGAAAGGCGAAACGAAGAGGGTCTGCCTTGCGGCCAAAGGAATGTTGAAGCAGCGCTGGCTGGAGACGCGTGGTGGTTTTGTCACCTTCCTTCCAGCAGAGTGAGAAGCAATGGGTGTATTGTGTGCGCGACGCGCACTAACGAGGGCTAAAAGCGTTGTTAGAGATAGAACAGGGGTCGTATGACCAACGTTGTGTTATTCCGCTCTAGAAGGAGGGCCTTGTGCTTTGGAGGAACGAGATACTGGTACTTTGGCAGATACTACGCCCCGGCCAATGGCATGACGTACAAACAGTGTAATCATGATGCTCCGCACCAAACCTAGGTCGGAGAAGGGGGTAAGGGAACGAGAAGGCATGCCATTGCGTGAAGTCCTCAAGTGAGAAAGTGTACTTTACTAGATGCTGTCTCGGATTTTGTGCTGGCGGCCTTGCCTTCGCCATAGCCTGAGCCTGAGATCATGATGCCCAGCCGGGGGTCACGTGGACATACTACCAGTCGCCTTGCTTGCCGATTCTCATGCATTTCCATGCCAGCATCTGTTGCCATGCTGCTTGAGGTGAATCAACGCTTTACGATCTTGAGCACTCCGAGTCCGGCCAGATAATTTCCCAGAAGATGGCAGCGCAGAAAGAAAGGAGACAACGCTGCTGATGCGGATCCGAGTCACTCAGGCTGCTGCAGTCATCGGCGGTTCATGCCCTGCTGCTTCAACCATGGCCATTCTTGCTCGTCTGCCCTGCGTAAAAGAAGGGCCCCGGAATCCCCCCGCGGACTCATTTGATGGTGATAGGGGAGCTGCTAATTCACGATCAACCCAGCTGTATGCGCGACAACCACGGATGCCCTCTCCACATCAGCAGGACGTCATGGGAAACGGGGTAAACCTCAGGGCGTAGAAGGGGCGAGATCTGTCGTATTAACAGTTTCAAGTCCGTCAAGTGGTGGTTCGAGGCTACAATCATCTGGACTGACGACCTTCCTCTTGGCTATGTGGGCTCTATTTCTACGTTGGGCCTCATCACCATCAGGAAATCTCGATTCTCAGATATTTGGTTGCGCATTGTACTTGGGTTCCATCGACCACATCTCTAGTTCGGGTCTCGTCTTGTTCAGTAGTGGCTTGGGCGATCTGCGCGTAACACGCCACGTCGTCTTAGAATGGTCTAAACGACGTGCAGTTATTGGGAACTTCAAAGCGTTTAATACCCCTGTTCCCATGGCAATACACCAGGGAAGATATCTTTGCCATCCTTTGGGCACCACTCCAAGAGCTCGCGCATTTCTGGTGCACCGACATGGTAACCATGAGTTCGCGCGTGAAAATTTCGCTCCGCGCGTTTTTGGACGAGGGGCGCGTGGCAACCGTACAGGTCCGTGGAGTACGGAGTGAACGCGTTGGCCAACTGAAGGAAAATAGAGAAAATTAGACACAGACGGGGGTCTGAGAAGAAAACACGGAAAGGACAACCTCGCCTGCTGCTGCCTCGCGCTCGTCTGCCTCACTCCTAAGCGGGACTCCCTCATACATGAAGCGAATCTTGGGCCAGCCTAGCGCGAGTCGATGCAGTTGCTCAAAGCGACGGCGCTTGAAATCATGGCCAACGATGGTGATGCGTGTTGGATACGCGCCTGTGAACTCACGAAAACGAGCAACGGAGAACAGCACGTTTTGGAACGAGTCGAGTGCCGCGTCTTCAGTAGTCACTCGCGTGAACATGTCTACAGACGGGAGAAGGCCCGTCGCGCGCGCGAAGCGCAAGTATGATTCGCCTTCGGACGTCGCACTAAACGGAGACGTGTGACCCCTAGTGAAAAAAAAAAAGGCTGAGCTGTCGAGTTGGACATACATCTGGAAGGGACGCACCCGCTGAAGACGAGCAGAGCTCGAGAATCTTCAGTGGCGATCTGGGAGCTGGTTGGGGGAAACCGAGGTTAAGAACAGCGGCATTTCAAGCACGGACAACGCTCACCCGCGCGATATGTGTGCGCGGAAGATGGACGGACGCCCGCGTCCCCTCTGGTATGGTGCGAGTAACCACGAATCCTCATCCTCCGCGTCTTCCGAGCGCGCCCCAATCCAAATTGCATGACCTGGTACAATGACGAGGTGATCAAGGCCCGAGGTGGAAGGCCTTGACGGTAGCGTTTCTATGATGCTACGAAGAAGTGCGACATTCCGAGTCGGCGAATAAAGGTAGCGAAGGTTGAGCAAGAGGGAGAATGCAAAGAGGGTGAAGAGGAGGAGAGCGCTCAAATTGGTCAAACGCGCCGGGGCACGAAGTAGTTTGGAAAAGGAACGCGACCGCTGATTGAGAATTCTGTGACGTTGAAATGAGACTGGTGCGGGAAGCATTCTACGGTGCTAGGCCCACTACGAAGTACTCCCACTTGGCGGCACCTTGACGCGACGCGGACGGTGTTGAATAATGGACAGCCGCCCAGCGCCCAGCCCAACCAATCTGACGCGTGGCAGCGGGGCCCCAGGCGTACCTGATCCTGATCCGAGTCCTTAAATTTATCATCGTCTGTTGTAACACCCGTTTAGCTCACCCGCTGCCCGGATACTACCTCGACCTCGAGACTGGACGAATCCGCGATTCATTTCGTACACCTGAGAGGCTCAGAATGCCCTTTTATGGCCTACTTTCGTGGTTGCTCAACAAATCCAGAGATGCCTTAAACCAGCCACGCCGCATGTCTTGCAAATGTGAGTTGCCGTTCCAAGTCCCTGAACGCTTTCTCTTCGCGTTTGGAGCATCGGAAGGGTGCATGTTTGAGTGGTAGTCTCGCTGCCGCCGCTATTCCGAACTTCTCAGGTCACTACATGGTGCTACCCGTTAGTAACCGCGCATGAGAGGCGGAGCCCTGCCATGTGCACAGATGTAGAGACCGCTCCTAGTCGGTGTGACGGCAGTTGTAGAATAACATAGTCCTTCACCTCTCCTCTCAAGTGCATGTCAAAATTCTCACCACCGACTCGGAATCACCTACTTACTCTCTCAGTACGAAGGCTGCTCTAGCCGCCACTTTGGAGGGTGCGTAACGGCATCGCATAGGTGTTGCCCATGAAGGATTCCTCTGCGCGCTGAGCACTCAACACCCGTAGCTACTAGTATGTTGCGTTTCATGTACTGTACAGTACGTCCAAACTACGGTCCGGGAAAGATAACATAACTTGTCACTACTGCCCTCTAGTTCTCGATGCGTCCACGTTCCCCATCGTTCAACCGACCTCGGATCAACTTGACTTGTCCCATGGACCTCAGGCGCCGGAGAGACATTTGTTGTCTTCAGCAGCTCACATAACGTTTTGACCCTGGAATCAGATTTTAGGCACCCTTCCATTTCATTGACTCGACGCGCAGGGTGACTCTGTCCGTGTCCGCGTATGCGGTCCATGCATCGGCTCGTTTAACCCACCCAGCTCCCGACCGCTATGTGTATGTGTTTACATTTCTTCTGTGTGGGTCAGCAACATCTCCAAGTCCGCGCTAAACTCTAACTGCGGTCCCGTTGACCTGGGTCCAAGAAGCCGATGCCTCTAATTGCGTGAGCAGCCCGGATCCTTTACCGTCGTTGCGCATGGCGTCGTCATCACTTTGTACGGACATCGTAGACTTGTGTCAAACTTCATGACGGGCCAGGATTTGTGCGATAGATTACACTTCGTTGGGGCCATCCTAGATGTATGTCCCCTATTATCGACCCCCGTCGCTCTATGCGCGAATCACAGATCGAATTGCAGCTCGAAAAGCGGGGATTCTGACTTGCCAAGTGGCTCAACACCATCTTTGGTCAAGAGAGATGCCATGCCTGTTCATCTTCCGAGGATGTTGTAGTCATCGAGGGCTCTCGTTGTAGTTGAGATACATAAATACAAATGTTAGCACAGTGTAGTCGCGGTTTGTTTTTACGAGTTGGTGAAGTTTGGCGTTCTCTTCTCTGCGAAAGCTGCCATGCCTGCTCGCCAGCGTCAAAAGTAGATCAAGGGTTCCGAACAGGATGTCCCAACGCACCCTCCTTCTGATCTGCCGTCGCAAACGTCATATGGAATAACCGACGCTCGGTTCGCAGTCCCTCAGACAAGCCCTGCTCGAACGCTACAAGCGGCGCGCATAAACCCCAGGCCGCAGTGCCGAAAAGTAAACAAAAACCAGGGAGTCACGCAACTCACCTGCGTTGACGGCCTCCTTCTGCGCCTGCACCGCGAGCTGACTCTTCCCGGCGATCTCCGCAGCAAGCGCGATCGCCTCACGCACGACGGCGCCCTCGCCCTCGCCCGTGACGCGGCTCGCCATCCCCCACGCGACCGCCTCCTCCGCGGTCCACGTGCGCCCCGTGAGCGTGAGCTCCATCGCGCGCGACTTGCCCACTGCCCGCGCGAGCCGCTGCGACCCCCCGCCGCCCGTGATCGTGCCGATGTTCACCTCCGGCTGGCCGAATTTCGCGCTCGGCGCCGCGAGCAGGATATCCGCCATCAGCGCGAGCTCGCAGCCGCCGCCGAGCTGTAAATCGTTGTCGTCAGCGTAGTGAGCGGCAGATGGAAAGAAGGATGGGAGGATGGATGGATGGAGAGGGGAGGAGAGGAGAGCCACGGTTTTTTTTGCTTACTGCGTAGCCACTGACGGCAGCGATGATCGGCTTGCGGATCGCGGTGATTTCCTGCCAGCTCTCTAGGAACTTGTTCTGGTACGCGTCCGAGACTGGAACCGTGCGCGTGCCCCTCCGTGGTCAGCGCGCGATCATCCCCCGCGGACAGGACTTGGCATTATTTTCACTCACAGGACTTGTCCTTCATCTCCTTGATATCAGCACCAGCTGAGGCCCCCAGCCACCCATTGCATGTCAGCGCGCGTCGCTGCAAAGGAGACAGGGGGAGGCACTCGCACCAGCAAAGGCCTTCTCAGAGCCTGTGATGACAATGGCGCCGATCTCCTTGTCTGCGTCAATGAGGCGCAACGCCTCGTTCAGTTCCTTGAACAGCGCAGTGTTGA
>QLOZ01013748.1:0-10241 GCA_003314065.1 Lactarius sp. MG50
AAAACGCGTACCGGTCGCAGAGCACCGTCGTGCCCGCCGCCAGCTGCGCCTCGAGCGCACCCGCGGACTCCCACCGGTTCGCGGAGAAGAGCAGGTGGATCGCGCGGTCGTCTAGGTCGGACGTGCCGCGTAGGTACGCGTCGATCAGTTGGCCTGTGCCCGTCGTGCGATCTGAGCGGGTGAGGGAAGTCCACCACCATCATCTTTTGTGTTAGTTCGTGGTGGACGTCCCCATTGGACGTTGGACGCTTTGTGGGGAGGGGGGGGCGCGTGCGTGTGTGCAAAGCCCTCACCTGGGAACTTGCGCCGCTCGACGGATACGCCAGTTGTGGCGAGACGCGCGGCGAGAAGCTCTGTCTGTGTGGTCTTCCCTGACCTGTCGAGGCCCTCGATGACGATAAATGCGCCGCGGGCCATCCTTGGGATAAATGAATAAGGAATGTAGAACAGAACGGGAGTTCAAGCTTTAGTTGTGCGCAGCGGCCCGCTGACCGTCGTATAGCATTTCGGCCAATCCCGAACCAGTGGGTCTGACTCAAGTCAATGACATTGCACTGTACTGTACCGTGACTGTACTGATCGTGAAAGTTTCTGCTTCAGTAACTTTCATTGACATGTGTCTCGGCGTACAGAACCTTAGTACGTATAACATTCTTGTGCGTGCGCCTTGCTCTTAACGGGTCTAGCGTAAAGCTACACAGATGAAAAACTTGCACCGATGGACACGGACGGACACGAGGCTTAAAAGTCTATTATCAGAGGAGCAGAGAAGAAGGAATTGGTGCAACTTTTTGGAGTCAGCCGAGGCGATGCCGAGGGTGCCATACGCATTGTGGACAAGTCGCGTTCCCACGTGAGCGCTTGGCGAGCCCCGAATGACCTGTTCCAGCGTTGTGCCGGTCGCGACCTTGAGGTCAGAGTCACTGACCGTAAATCGTGGGAAAGTCACTGACCGTCGTCAACGTTCAAACGTTCGCGACTTTCTGCTATGTCCTGGGGTCCTGCATCTTATCTCTTATCCACTACAACCTATCGGACATGAGGCAGATGGCGTGCTGAATGAGTGGATCTCATTTGTGTATAGTTATTTACTTCGAAATCCCTCTACATATGCGAACTTCAATTACCTTATATAGTACACCGAGACACCCCCCTTGGCACCACATAAAGTCGTGGTCGTGTACGGTTGCAAAAAGTCATAGTCAGTGACAGTTGACGACTTTGTCGACAGTCACACAACCGGCACAACGCTGACCTGTTCCCCCTCTCTGACTACGCTGCTCCAATCACGAGGTCCTTTTTTTTGTCTGTTGGCGTGCATCGGTGCCGCCGCCGCGCTCTCAGGCCTCCGGTGAACCCCTTGCTACGGCCGCATTTGTTTCGTTATGATCTCACGACTGACGTCTCACGTTGACGGATGGGAGCTCCGCTCTTCCCACATGCAGAGGGTTTGTCCCCCTCTCCCGACCCCATTAACTCCACGGTCTATCAAACAAACTTTCACAAAGGCGCCCAACAGTCGCCCAATTTTTCAGCTCAGGCGGCGGTCCGTGGCCCTCTCGACGTTCCAACGTTCAAGTCTGAGTGTGGGCGCTACATTTGCTTCGTTGGTGATGCGCCCCCGACTCAATCACGATGAACTAATTTCCAGAGCAGTGTGCATCGATGTTTTCTATTCACTGTTTTTATTGAAGGCGGTTACACTACAGTTTCTCAGGCACTACCGTGAGGACTTTTCTGCTGTCGGAATTATTGTATTGCCGCGGTGTGACAGTCCCCACCCCTGGCCGATGGTGCGGTGAAGTTGGGTCACCGCTGACCCCTATCTTATCTTCCACCCTAGTCTAGTCTCCCAAGTCCACAGGTCCACAGGCCAGTTTATACTGCACAGTGCTGTACAGTACAGTACATTACAGTACATCATTCGCTCTGGTGGCACCTCACGTCGGCTCAGTTGAGCTTCACAGCACTTCAGCTGTCTCTAGCTCGCTCTAACACCCTTAGCTTTCTGATCCCTCTCACGGTAACACCTCTTTCCCGAGGTGGTTATGCCCAGCACTTAGGCATCGCCCGCCTCCACCTTAGTTACGAAGGTGGTTGGTTGTCCGTACGGAGTCTCGCATTGGCAGGAGTATGTCTCCACTTTCTCAGCCTGTCATCCGTGACGCGAAGGCACCCCCATTCTTCCATTTTTTGCTTCCCTCGTAGGAAACAACAGCTGACGTTTCTAGAATACACCGTAGCACCGACTGGTGGGGCTTGCCCTCTTTTGAATCTTTTCTGGCTCTTTCACATCAAGTGCTCTCACACTGTTGTAATATACTCTGCTCACGCCCGCTGGTGGAAGGTTCTTCTGGTCTTTGCCGTGTGATCAAGAGCATAGAGAAAGTTCAGATGCCACGGTTGAACGTGTGGTGGCTCTTGCGCCGCCCATGATTGCGAACGGATTCTTAGGGAACTCCCCGCGAGACCATCAGGAAGACCATAGACTGACTTCGTGAACCATGTCTCCACCCTACGACGATTTAGCTGTCAAATCTCTTAGACAGAACTTTCGTCAATCAACACGGCATGACCTTCGGGGATGGAAAAAACACATCCCCGGACCTTCCATTCTTCTGGCACTACTTGGTAGCCCTGGGGCTGATAGTGATCCTAAGTGCAACTGATCTACAAGAATGTTAATCGGCCTTGCTCGGGCACCTCGGGTGGATTTATCGTGATCACGGCTCTTCGATAGGGCCACGCATTGCCCTATACATCAGATTCCTCAGTCAAGGGGCGGGGAGCAATTCAGTCCCCTATCTGCGTGCGTGCATCATCACAGGCACCATGCTGTGCCCGCTGGGTTTCCGTTTTTTGGTTTGTAATGCCTCGCCACCTCCGGGCCCTCGTTTTCACCACCAATCCAGAAAGACACGCGCCTAACGAAGCGCGCGTCATTAAAGGGGGGCTATTTTTCAGGTACTCCATGCTGCAAGACGTGCAACGACGGTTGCCGTGGTGCACGTGGAAACGCTAGTCTCTCGTAGCACGGGTGTTGCTTTCGCGGCAAGACACCTTCCCGTGGTCGGTGGAACTCGGAAAAGACGTACGAGCTATGCTAGCCCCTCGCGCCGAAACACGCTCCGCTCGGCTAGTTTCAACAATCGCTAGCGGTCTATCAGTCCCTTTGGTCTGTGATTGATTGCGCTTCAGTACTGAGGTCGGGTCGCACAACAGACCCGTTGTCTACCCCATTCGAAACAAGGAATAATCACATTGCAGGGCGGCACGCTTCATGAATTGATTGAATACTCGTTACTTCGTGTCTCGGGGGATGAATTACACCCCGCTCTAGCACATTCACTTCCCAGGAGGTTGTTATGAAAATATAAGTACTTTTTGAGCTTTATAGATTAGATCAGAAAGCGTCTGCTTACATCTCTAACCTTTGTTGGGGCATCATTTAGAGGCTGCTGAATACGAACACTATACCATATAAGCGCAAGCGCATTGTTGACCCTGGACAACTGCTATAACTCATAACTCCTTCAAGGCCTGCCTGAGAATTTAAATGATAACTTACATAGGACGATAAAGGCACCCCTGGCCTAGTGCTCGCAAGCATGTCCTCAGGCTATGAAGCATCGAAAAACTATTGCAAACCCGGTTGCATTGCCAGTGGTCCACCAGACGTCATTGGTCGTCTTTCCGGACAGCATTCCTTTCGGTGGACAATCTCTTGATAGTAGTTCTTTTGCCTCAGCAGAGGGTATTCAGCTTGCGCCACTCGCCTGGTGGGGAAATCTACCACTGACCAAGTCTATTACGTCTACGTGGCGTATCAGGCATGAACTCAGAAAGCGCAGATGTACAGCTCGAGCTTTATTCATTGGTGTTCTACCTTTATCGTAGAGCACTTGGGCAGGTTAATATCAAATAGGACCTTCTGTGGCTTCACCGTTCCTGTTTCGTGTCGCCTCGCCCTTGTATCACCCTGCCGTTCCCACGGCGCACTCTGTTTTTTGGATATTGGGCAGGTCTTCCGACTTCTTTTCTTGTCATTGATGCGAGCGCACGCGCGTCACTTTCTACGGCCAATTTGGGGTTTGCCGGCCTCTCTATTCGGCTACTAGTGGAACCCAAACGAACGCGGATAACTTGAGGAGGTGTGTGAATAATCCCTCGAGGCGATTCAGTTCCATAAGTAGCGTACCATATTTTCTCACGAGCGACAGGCGCATCCACGCACGGCTTAATTGGCCACTGGTGCCTACATGTACTGTACAGTAGCAAGGGTGACGAACTGTTTCTGTGAAGCATAGTCAATCCAGCGTTCGCTAGCCCTCATCCTTTTAGGAAAGAACAAAGGAACACAACTATACGCTGATTCGTATTATCGATCTGAATTTCGGAACTGAGCTAGCTGTAAATTAAAATCATTTCATTTACTTACAAGTAAATGCGCTCAAGCTTCTATCCAGTTAAACCCGTTGTCGCACTCCTTTTTACGTCCAACAAGGATACTCGACAGTTCATTTCCCGATGACTGTGCCGGAGTACTACGGCTCCGGGAGTTCCCAAGCGCCTAGTCGCAGATGTACTCAATGGTATCCCAAGATTCACACACCGTCATGTTTATCAGATTCATATTTCTCATGCGGAGTTAGTCGTGCAGCTGACGACTGCTTATCTTTCATGGAGCCATTTATTCCCATCTGCAACTGACTGACATTACGCAGACCCCTAACTATGAGCTGCTGAGTATCAACTCTTTTCGAAATCGATGGCCTGGCCAAGCCATTTGCCATTAGCCTGACAGCAACATTTGGCCGACAGGCACCGTAGGCGGCCATCCGTGTATCCTACTGCCCCTTCCTTTATTCTTTATTCGCCACTTTATCCGCATCCTTCCCCATCCCTCCAGGTTCTCTCCTGCATTTCCCCAGATAGAAAGATAAGGAAAGGTCCTGGTTAAGCACCCCGACTAATCCAGGCAATCGATTTAGACTCAAATATAACTATCTTCGCTGGTTTCAGGTTGACTTGGGTCTCTCGCAGAAAGTCCTCGAGAAATATATGCCATCACAACCCCTGCTGGTACATTTTCAGTCATCATCTCGCGAAGCAATTCGACCTGATGAAGTCTCGATCTCTTGGAGAGCACAGTCTAGACCGACCACAATCGACATTTCGGCACCGGTTTCTTGAGAACGGGGCTGTGCGAGAACTCTCTTTACCACAGGTGTATTCAACTGCCGCCAACCAGGCGAATGAAGAGCACTTGGATCCCGGGGAAATGGTAACCGCAGCCGGTTCCCGTAGTTCCTGGGCATGCGACGGTACATAGGGGTCTTAGCGCTCAGGAGCTAACTCCATATTCATAGCCTACGCTGCGTCGATATCCCACGTCTGCCATTCTGGTACAGTGGTACGGCTCCGAAACTGCGCGCCCATCATTGCGGAACTAGCATTTGTTGGAAGCTCTTGGCCGTCTAAATGCGCACAACTGGGACGGCACAAATGGCCGCGAACGGGAGGGAGAGTCATGAACTCTATGGGAACGTCGTCCAAGGCACCGTAGCAGTGGTTTGGCAATGGGACCTGGGTGCTGGTGGGAACAAAGTCACTCCGAACGGTAGCCCCTGCTTGTCCACCGACAATTGCGCCGCCAAGGCCGTATGACCGCCTGACGCAGGTTGCTCAGGTGCTCGCACGTACTGGCGCCATTGCAGGACAACGCGGGAAGTCCACGACGTCAGCACTCAGCTGCTCTGCTCAGCTGGCAACAAAGCGCCTACACGTTCCATGGTCCGGCAACGAACTGCGGACCGGATGATGTGCCTCGTGTTCTGGGTTCTGCACGTTGGTTTCAGTGGCGCCACGAATTCCCAGTCGCCAGTGACAAAATGACACCGAAGAACGCGCGAAAGAAGAACCCTATCAGGCCATCTACGACACTGATGCTACCAGTTATCATCCTCGAATGTGTGGGAAGCATCACCGTTCCTGCGATATAACCTGTTCCGACCTATATTCGCCGGTTTTTTCTCATGGAAAAACAAGTTGACAGGTGATCGGGCTTGTTTGTCTCTACACCTCATATTTTTACCCAGGAGTTTTGCGCCTGCCAAGCAAGCATGCTTTTTGGGTGTGCGGGACCGGATGAAAGAACGGCGCGCCGGGTAGACACCCCGCAGAATAAACACAGAATGCGGTCATGAACTGACGCCCAATTAAGCGCGCGTTTGTGTACAGGCACTGGGAGTCTGGGAACTAGAAATTGCTACTCTTGGATTTTCGTTATGTTGTAGGGGTGTGATGTAGGATAGGGCTCTGATACGCGTGTACTAGTAACCCAACTAATGAGCATAGCTCCACGCATGGCCTGTACCTGCACAACATATAGTAGCTCCGAACGCCACATATACCAAGCCTTTTTGTTCAGATGTGTCACAGCCCCTATGCCCTACCCTCTAGAGCCTTCATCTTGCACCTTGAACCTTGACAGGCGACATGACTGAGGGCATGCAATTGCGTGTATGGCGTGAAGGCGACAGTGTGCATCATCACATGGGCACTGCAGTACATGCAGGCGTCTGAATACCTCTTTTGTTTGAAGGGTTCTTCAAATCGCACGGCAGAAGCTGTCTGGGCGAAGACGCTTATCCTGACGTGGCGCCTGCCAGTGCGCCAGCCCCCCCACGCCTCCGCACACGTGTTTACTTCAGAGTTATCGTTCTCCCCAACCTAAGAAAGAAATATTGGGCAGTCTGTCTTCTAGTTCCCCCGGCCCACGTACACCATCTGGCAGGGTTATCTGCCTGAGAGTGCCACATTAGACTACCTCCTGTGCATCGTTCTCGATGGACATCCCAGGAAGCTGGTCAATCAATCGGTTGCTAGCGGATGGCTTCCGGTTTACGACTGCCACCACCACCCCCACCACCTGCTAATATCGGCTCATTCATAACTTGTCCGTGTCGCCAGAAGGAGAGACCTCGCCTCCGACCTCATGTAATGTATGCGTTCGTGTGCAGGTCCGCATTGTTGCGGCTGCGGATATCCAATGGCACATACACCCCATTCACTCCACAGCTGTAATTCCGAGAGAACACCGGGTGGAACGCCCATGGGGGTGGGGATTGTGGAGCAGCTCGGGTTCGGGTGGGAAATAAATTGGAGCAACAATTAAAACGAGCCAGGGCCCCAAACCCAAACCCTTCGATTAAGAGGCACTCTATGGTTAGTCCAGATAGTCTTATGATAGGAACTGCACACGTTTGCGTATGCACATGCGTGCCAATGAGACATTGTGTAGTACCTTTTGCTGCGTGATGGACGGACCAGCGCCTGTGATCCCACGCCTCAACCCGTACAACAGGTTTTGGGATTGGGTTCGATTTCAGAGGCGGAACGGAAAGCCGAAGCCCTGTTGTGTCTGCAGTCCCTAACCAAAAGTAAATTTAGTTTCATCACCCGCGGTGCCATATGCACACAACACAGGTCCTTTATGTTTCCGAGTAGTAGGCTATGGGAACGAGCTCCTGCCTATTGCTGTTGACAGTGAGCGTTATCAGCGACATCGTTGGGGCATACCGTCACCGTTTTGGCATCGTTATGGGTCTGATGGCGTCTATGGCACCTCGGTTCCGATCACCCAAGCAAACGCTATGAAGGCCGTATCTGCTGCACCCATCCCATACCCTTATCGGCGGTGCGGTGGTAGTTGTTCCTCCCCCTTCCTCCGCCGTCAAAAATCCTCCCACCGGGTCTCGTTGGCGTCGAGCGCCTGCCCGTCAACAACCGTGTCTGTGTCCGCAACTTTTGACCTTAGTTGAGTCATGACACCAGCTCACGGGATCTCTCGGCGTCCCTCTCCTTTCCATCTAGGTGGCCGGGTCCCTGTCACGCTTCACTTGTATATCCTGAATTTTCATAACGGACGGGGAATAGGAACGCGCCAGCGCCGGGACGCGGGACTTTTACTGTCTTTCCCGACGGACAGACAAGCTGTGCCCTGGACCCGTCCATGATCCTGATGATCCTTCTATCCAGCCATTCGAACTCCCCCCCTTTCCTGCCCGCCCGACCCGAACAACTCAATAAAAATAAAAATAAAACAATACCCATCATCATTAATTTCCCCGACCCTACCCCGACCCCGATAGCGCGTGGGATCATCTTCCTGCTTGATTGGGCGATGTAAGCCTGGCGATGAACCCTATACGAGCTATTCCTCATGAGGGGACAAATTATGTCCACACGTGTGCGGTTCCGATAGTATTGAAGGGGCGGGTTCCCCTGAACACCGGAAATAGACGGGCGCAGTGGCTGACGGAGGGCGCCTGTGGAGGTCTACAGATGACAGTTGAGCGGATTGAGCACCAGCCTTGTGGGCGAGACATGTTCTCACCATCTAACCGTTTCATCGGGGCTCGATCATGTCTGTTGTTGATCCTATAGTCTCCGGAGGCAGGGCAGGGATGCATCGCCCCTACAAGTGAGAATATGATCAGGATATCTACTCGGCGTTTCTCAACTCCACAGCGTTTCCGTAGCAGATGTATGCAAATTTCACGGGATGCGGTGTGATGGGGACAGCAGAGCATCCGCCGTGACAACCTTCAGGACTCGCTTCCCAACATGGCAGTCGGAGTTCACACGCACACGTAGAAAGTGACAAAAGCCACAACACTGTTGATATATTACGGATTATGGAAAGATATAATACCCGATGGGACATATAAGGGTTTAGAGTATCAATGAGTAATGCGGATGGTGATGGTACAGTGCAACAAGAGGCCCATGAACGAGGCTAGATGCCCGGAGGAGTAAAAGGAGTTGATCGGATGCCGGCAACCGAGCCGAGAAGGCGTCATTTGCGGGCGGTGCATGAGAACGGGTGTGGTCGGTGCGTAACCGGGTAACGCGACAAAGGGGGTAGGGATAGTCAATACAATGCAAATGCAACCCAACTAGTGATGGCAGTCTTGATTCCGGAAGTGACAGAGACCGGATGACGGGCGGTAAAAGGTGGGGCGAAGAAAGTGGGTGATCAGGAGTCAGTGTTTGGGGAGCACCGGCTCAGTTATCCGAGACCTGGCAAGGGAATAGGAATGAAATCAGTTACTCAAAGCCGTACTCCACGGCGATGCGACACGCTTCGTTGGCGTTTTTGCTGGTGGAAGCGTGTTGCCTGAGACCGAGTGGGGAAGAGAAGTCTTCGTCACAAGCGGGACAAGAATGTGCGCTCAGTGTTGAGCGAGGGGACTTGCGTGGCGTGTGAGAGGTCTAAGGTTGGGACGTGAGATGTCAGTGAAATGGAATCCATATAGATAGAAGCCCGATGGGAAGAACTCACGATTGAATCGCTATCCCTCAAATCACCATCGGGGGTTTTGCGCTTTTGGGAAGGGGAAGGGGGACGAGCTACATTCGATGCATAAGAAGCATGTAAAGGAGAACCACTAAGGGTAAAGAACGAACCAGAAGCAGCATCATTCTTCGAGCAGACTGCGTCACGCCAAAGGCTAACCCGACGTTGACGAGTGCGATACGTGTCATCAAATGACGGGTCACGATCGTTCAAGGACGGTCGTACAGGAGCAGCGCCGCCCTCCACGGAAGAGCAATATGACGAGCCATCGGACAAAGAAGGAGATGAAGAGTCACAGGCAGAGTCATTAGACTGCGAGTCTGAATAGAATGATGAGGATATTCGGGAGGGTGTGTACTTCTGTTGAGGGGGTGGTGGGGAGCACTCTACGAGTTGGATGATCTGAAGTGAACACGGTTGGCGGACGTATAAGGACTGTGGCAGGTAGTCCTTTGAAGCAGGATAGATATCGTCGTTGAACATGATGGCGGAAGGTAGTCGAAGTCAAGTCAAGTCGGCAATGGGACGGGATGGGAATGGGAATGGGGGGTAGAGGCCTCATCTAAAGTACCCAGTGGTTTTTGAGGGAGGTACCAAGAAGGGTATGAAAGACAGAGAGGGCAGCAACCCAGCCAGATTTCCCTGGTCAGATCGGCTCAGATCCCATCTAGTCTTTGCCTTTTCGAGAGTGGTTCCAATTCGGCGTGTGTAAGCGGACATTTCGCGGCGCGACCCAACCTGGTACCGCCAATTTCTCACGCCTGAGCCATGGACCGTGTTGTCCCAATTTTATGTCAGAAGCAGCCAGACCAAACACGATCACCACTTCATCATCATCATCATCCCCCCTCGGCGTTTCCTTGGCTAATTTTCTCTCCAA
>QLOZ01013749.1:0-22781 GCA_003314065.1 Lactarius sp. MG50
TTATCCCCACCAAAGGCCCTTGCATGTTGTCAGTCTGCCTGAGAAACAGACTCGATTTTCGCATCGTCAAAAAAAACCATCGGGGTCAGTTGGGATTTCATCTACTTGTCCACAGTCTATTGACATTCTCTACCTCTCAAGCACGACTGCTTTCAGTTACCCAGTCCATCCCCATCAGATGCCCCCTCAGGTCGATCGCAAGGCCATCTTATTTTCCCAATTTGTATGGGCTGGTCAAGCACCTGCCCAGTCCGCGTCGACAATTTGATTCGGGCTTGGAGGCTGAGCTCTGCCTCCATGCCGTTGTGTCTCATCTGCAAGTGTCAGCAATGTTTTCACAGTGGAATAAAGCAACTTACCCATTTTCCAAGTGGTTTGATTATGTTTCGGGCAGTCTTCAGCATTCGAATCAACGGCATCTATCCACAGTGAGTTTTACTGGTTTCAGGACTATGTGATACACTTACTGATTAAAGCCCTTTTGACACAGAGCAACAGCGCGAATGAGTTGTGAAATGAAGATGCCATCTATGTGTGGCGCCGGCGCTCCCATGGGGTGTGGGCTTGCGGCTATGGCGCCAGTCGATTTCAGTGTTCTCCAATTCAATTCGCAGCCATGTCCCACGTCCGGGAGGGCTACACATGTTTTTTTGTTGGGCTAGTTGAGTTTCTATTTTTTTGTCACTCTCAGCTAACCTACACACAGCTACCTTTATTTCATGTCCCTATGCTGTCACGTTGAGAGTTTGACACCCTATTTACTATAATGTCTTTCTAGTTGAAACTGTCTGCGTTGATCTACTTGTGCGATGGGTGTTAGATAAGATAAGATACAAAGATCAAAATCTTATGTCTGCCTCAGTTCAGGACCAGTCATAGACCAAAGTCGAACTGGAAACTGTGGCTCTGATGACCGAACCAAACTGCAGGCGTGCAGCGGTTTAATTCCAAACAGTCCAGTTTTAATCACGTGACGGTTACAGTTTTTAAACTGGCCCGAGACCGGGACCGCGGCAACACTAGTGCCAAGTAACCTGTGCAGCAACCAGGAACACAAGTCACCTAGGACTTGAGATTGAGCAAACCATATACAACTACCTCTACATTGAGTGGTGTGAATGTGCGGACCAACTTGAAGCAGCCTACCAGCTCTTAGAACTCAGATTCCTGCCCTGGAGCGACATCGGTACCCCACCACCTGAGAAGTAGACCCAGAAATCCTAGACACAGCTATCCAGCTAGTAACCCAGCAATTTATACAAGCCCAGGAGGATGCCAGACTACATGCCCTCAACTGCCTGCATACCTGTCGTGAGCAACCCAACCACCAGCACAGGGTCATCACTGCCCTTCTGACTCAATTCAGGAGATTGCCAGCGAACTCGATCTCGTCATCACCGCCTTCTTCGAGGCCGCAGGATTCCCCCTAGAGTGCAGATGCCCTGGAAGAAATCAGGCTAGATCTCAGCCAAGATAACCAAGTACAAGTCACCACCAGAGAAGCCAGCAACTTACCAGACTACATCACAAGAGACACCTATTGGCACAGAAACAGAGAAAACACTAGGTGGTGCTACCACCTTCAAGTCCCATCAGCATTGGGGATTCAAGAGTGACCAATTGAATACATTAATGACAATTGGCATTTTCTTGTCTACGAAAGCAGAACTTACTGGATGCACAGAAGTGCCATCCTTGAAAAAGAGTATGCCAATGAAACAGGCCTAGGCCACAGCTCCTTCAAACTGGAGTCACCAGAACTGATCGAGGTTGATTGACCCAGCACAAGCACAGCGTCACCATCCTTCCACAGCGCAGACAAAGGAGGAGAACCCACGCCAGTCCCTCAAGTCATCTCCCCATTAGAGGAGTTCATTGCCAAAGGACTCCAGAATGTTGCCACCCTACAAGGGACGCACCCACTATGAGAGGAAACCCAGGAGACTCCACACCTCCTCCAGATAGCCCATGCCACCGCTCAGCCGACAGTGCCACCACTGATACTCCAACAACCTCAGTTACCAGCTCTGCCCCTGCCCACCCCAGTCATGGCAGCACCAGCACCAGCACCCCAAGCGAACCAGGAACTCAAAGGAGGAAATAAACCCACGATCTTCAAAGGAGATCGAAGCAAAAGTGACAAGTTCCTCAGGGAGTTCTGGCTCTACAGAATCCTCAACAGCCAATCAGAAAATGTTACCATTCTGTATAACTGAGTCACCCTCGCCCTCTCATTCATCAAGGGGCCCTGTGTTAACAATTGGAATGATGCTTAGGAATGTGCACTTATGGAGAAAACCACCAGAAATGTCAACCCCATAGCCCAAAATGATGAGATCCTATGGATGGAGTTTGAAACTGCCTTCACCAATGTGTTCACAGATACAGCTAGTGAATGGCAGGGGTAACCCTGGGGTTTTTTTTTGCTACCCTTACCCCTACCCTTGATAAACCCTTACCCCCACTCAAGGGTAAGGGTTTTGGAGGGTAAGGGTAAGGGTTGAGCAAGGGTTTAGGGTACCCAGGGTATGGGGGGTATAATGTAAGGGTTTACTTGATACAGTGTTTCTCTGTTATCTACACAATATTTTTAAGGGTTATTTATTATTCTGGTATTGAACACTTTCTATTACATGCAAATCCTATGTGTTTCAATGTTAGTTAGCACCAAGATTAACCTGTTACACATAAGTTTGCAACACTTTCTAACTTTAACATTTAATAACCCTTGTACCTGGGGGTAAGGGTATGTGAAGGGTATGAAGGTTCAAACCCTTACCCTTACCCTGTACCCTCCTCAAGGTTAAGGGTTTATGAAGGGTTTAAGAGTTCATACCCTTACCCTTACCCTTACATACCCTTGGCCCAAACCCCCAGGGTTTGTTAAACCCTTGCCAATCACTAGATACAGCCAAGGCCCAGGACACATACAAGAAACTCCTAGATCTCAAAATGCAGGGGAATGACATCAACAGCTTTATAGCATCCTTTGACCACTATGTCCTTGGTGTGGGATGGTCCCCAGTGGACAGAGGAACCCTAGACCTATTCAAGAAGGGACTCAGATGTGGCATCACACTCAAGGTACTGAGTAGAGATGTCATCCCCACAACATTAGATGATTGGAAGGTCGCCACACGCAAGGAAGTCCTCAGACAAGCTCAGATCGATGCAGAGTTAGGCCCCTCCCCAGCACTATGGACATGGGCCCAAGGACCTCGTGCCATGGCCAGGATGCCCCCTTCCACAACCACCAGACCCAATAGAAACAATGTCCCAGTCCCCATGGACATAGATGCTGCCAAGACCCGAGTGTTATGATCTCACTAACTGTCACGTTCAGTGGACTTGTATGCTTCATTTTTACTTTTACACTATGCCTACCACTTTGCACTTCGACTCACAGTGGCATTGTCCTTCCTTGTTGTCTACAAGGAGGTGTGACGCTACTATCTGCTCGACTCTATGGACTGCTGGGCCCCTACGGCCTGTGATTCTGCTTTCACACCTTGCTACTGTACCACTACTTACCACCGGGTCTGACGGACCACCTGGACTGGCGTGCAGCCACTAGTGCTACATTTGCACGCCTCTGCGCATGCACTGCCTCGACACCTTACTGGCTCACGCTTTCATGACTCACCTACTGTACCATGACTCCTGATGACTTGGACTACTTACTAAGTGTCCTAGGGGCACTGTGACTCATACTGACTTGCTCTGACTCATAGCTACTTGTACTTATATCATGCAGTACACTTAGGACAGACCTTAAGTCTGTTCTCTTGTAATCTCAACCTGGTGAACAGTCTTGTGTCCTCTCTTGTGAACCATCGCTCCTCTGGCTGATTGCCAGACTTTGCGCCCTTAAGAAGTGTCAATGCTTGATGCTTAAGAAGGGGAAGGGACTTAGTATCAGACGTCATAAGAGTACTCCGGCCAGGGAGAGGTATGCAGACCTCTTACCGCTCTTGTGTCCTCAGTCCCCATCATCGCCTACGCCCCCTCCATTGCCAGTGGAGGTACGCCCAGACTGTGGGCGTGACATTAGAACAGACTTATCAGTCCACGTCAGACCCCTCAAGCTACCAAGCCTAGCCAGTACATCGGAGTTCCCCAGCCTCCCCAAGAAAGAAATCATTGTGGCATCCCCAGTTGATCCAAAGTTCAAGCCGTTTATGCTTGCCCTCTGTCCAGAAGACGATAAAGAAGATGACCAGAGAGTCATATTCTTCCACAAAGGAACAGAATCCACGCATTTTGAAGGAACAATCCCATGGACAGGACACTACTTCCTCAGCATCCTCCCCAACAGATCCAAAGTCGGAGCGTACCCTGTGCATCACATAGCAGGCCAGTGGTATGAAATTGCATATGATAGCAACAAGAAGCAACACTATGCCTACATGGAAGCAAGACATCGATTCCCAGTACTAGGACAACCACAGGAGCTAGGAGACTTAAAAGATGACACCACCGCCTTCACCAGTGAAGTTAGAGAAGCACTTTTTGGCATAGAAATGCAACAAGTCAGAGACCCAAGCCTGATTGAAGAAGAACTGCCAGTACAAGTTATGTCTACACAGACTATTACCATGGCACCAGCATGCTTCGCCAGCACCTTATTGTACGCCAATATTGCTAGGATTAACCCCTCAGCACCCGCAGAGCCCCTCCCACCTGGAGGAGGAGGACCATCTGGAGGAGGAGGACCGTCCAGAGGGGGAGGACTGCCTGGAGGAGGAGGACTGCCTGGAGGAGGAGGACCACCTGGAGGAGGAGGACCACCTGGAGGAGGACCGCCAGGACTCCCTGGCTTCCCAGGATTCAACCTGGCTGCCCCAGCCCCTCAGAACACAGATGTGAAGCTCGTAGGACAACCCCCAGCTATATTCACAGGGGAGTGCAAGGATGCGCAACAGTTCATGCTAGAATTGGAAAACTATCACTTCCTCAACCACTTCTCTGCAGCCATTGCCCAAGGAGATAACCGCATGTCACACGCCCTCACCCTCATTAAAGGACCAAGAGTTGATGGTTGGGCACACCAGTGTCTCAAATGGCTCCAGCAGGTCTCCAGAGGGCAGATTCTCGATAATGACCCTTGGGAATCATTCAAAGAAAGGTTCCTCCTCGATTATAGCGATGTCACTGCCCCTCAGAGGGCACAGCGTGACCTCCTGACCCTCAGGATGGATCCCACCAAGGGAGTCGATGAATACATTGTCCAGTTTGAGGAGCTCGCGGGACAAGGAGGCATCGCCCTTGATAACCCTGCCCTTGCATGGTACTTTTGGAAAGGTCTCCCTCAGGGGTTGCTGCGAGTGTGCCTCAGCAAAAGGCCACCTCCTGGGACCTGGGAGGAGTGGAAGAACTCTGCACGCACCAATTACCTCCACCACCAGATCGCGCAAGGCATCCTGGAGCAACAGAAACAACAACACCCTCCAGTGGTGCAGGCGCGCCGCCCCTTTGTCTTCCAGCAGCGTGGCTTCCATCCCCAGCAGCAGTATGCACCTTGCCAGCAGCAGTACACACTGTGCCAACAGGCACCTCCCTGCCCCAGTCTGCAGGGACCAGTCCCCATGGAGGTTGATTGCATCAGGGCCACTATCAGTGACGAAGAAAAGGCCTGCCTTCGCAGGGAGGGCCGCTGCTACCAATGCAAGAAACAAGGTCACCTTGCGAACGCATGCCCTCAAAGGAAGTGCACGCAGGGACGCGCACATGTCACCAAAGTCCAGGAGATGCAGGAAGCACAGGAGTATGCAGAGGAGGAGGAAATCATCACCATCCCCACGCCTGTGGGCCTGGCCACCCCAGATGCCATCCTTAAAGCTATGGCTGCTCTCAATGATGATGATTATAACAAGATGGGACAGATGTGGGAGAATCAGGGTTTTCCAAATGCCTGAATACGTTGGCCAGTATTCGGGCCATGTTTTGTTGCGATGTGTATCTACCAAGAATCAAATCTATGTGTATCCCAGCTCAGTTACACACATTGACAGTCAAGGCCGCACTCCCTGCCTTCCTAGACAGTGGAGCAACAGAAAACTTCGTTAGTCCAGCATTCATCAAGCAACACAGACTTGCCACATTACCCCTCAGATGTCCAAGGAAGCTATGCAACACAGATGGAAGCAAGAACAGTATTGGGGAACTCACTAGGTTCACGGAACTGGAGGTCTTCACTGGGAGGGACAGTCATGTCCACTGCTTCTATGTCGCAGAACTAGGAGGGGATGATCTAATCCTTGGATATCCCTGGCTTGCTGCCACTAACCCACACATAAACTGGGCCAAAGGCACACTAGATGCAGAAGTCATTATATGCACACCAGAGGCATCCCTCATAGAACCCACACTCCCTGTACACATTGCTGGCTTCCACACTGAAATCCCACTGGGCCCACCACTCCTGGAGCCAGGAGACAAGCTCATCATACGACTGTGCAAGACCACTGTTTCCCAACGCATTGCTGAAGAAGCCCAGTCCACAGAAATGTGAACATGGGACCAGGTAGTGCCTGCGCACTACCACCACTTCCGCAAAGTGTTCAGTGAACAAGCAGCCCAACGCTTCCCAGGTTCATGGCCATGGGACCATGCTATTGACCTCAAACCAGATGCGCCCACAAATTTCGACTGTAAAATATACCCACTCAACCCCAAGGAGCAAGTATTCCTATGCCAATGGACCAAGGAGAATGAATCACAAGGCCTTATCAAACCATCAAAGTCAGAGTACGCATTCCCAGTCTTCTTCGTCAAGAAAAAGAATGGAGAACTACGCCTGGTTATTGACTATTGGAAGCTCAACGCCATCACCATCCGCAACCGCTACCCACTCCCCCTCATCCCAGAACTCATTGATAGGGTGAGAGGGCACACACTTTTTACCAAGATGGACATTAGATGGGGTTACAACAACATCCACATATGCAAAGGGGACCAGTGGAAGGCCATGTTCAAGATGAACCTCAGACTGTTCGAACCAATGGTTATGTTCTTCGGCCTCACCAATTCCCCAGCAACGTTCCAGACCATGATGAATCAGATCTTCAAGGAACTCATTGATGGAGGATACGTCACAGTATACATGGACGACATTCTTGTGCACACACCATTGGACTATATACTACATTGACGCATCACCACCCAAGTTTTGGAAGTTCTCCTCCAGCATGACCTTTATCTGCGACCAGCCAAATGTCTCTTTGAAGTTACAACAGTGGAATACCTCAGCATTATACTTGAGAAAGATCACCTCCGCATGGACCCCATCAAAGTCAAAGCAATCCTGGAGTGGCCAGTCCCCAAATGCGTACACAACGTACGCGCCTTCATCGGCTTTGCCCTCTTCTACCGCCAGTGGATCCCCAAGTTCAGCGAAAAGGCACGCCCCATGAATGAACTCACGCACAAGGACACTCCCTGGGAGTGGACAGAGGAACGGCAAGCCGCCTTCAATGCCCTCAAGAACAGCGTAGCCTCTGCACCAGTACTACAGCAACTGGACTTCAGCAAACAGTTCTATGTGGACACAGACGTGTCTCAGCACACACTGGGAGCAGTTCTACAGCAAATGGACAAACAAAACTGCCTATATCCCATCGCATTCCACTCAAAGACTTTCGACGCCACACAACACAACTGGGATGTTGCAGATAGGGAAGCCTTTGCAATATTGGACACCCTATGCACCTGGAAAGCATATCTTGCCAGCAGTGAACACAAAGTTATCATCTGCACAGACCATCACAATCTGCAGTACTTCCTACGCCTGCAGAACCTCAACCGCCGCCAAGCCAGATGGTCTCCAGAGCTCCAAGAATATGATTTCAAACTCGTACATATCCCAGGCAAACAACATGTACCAGCGGACTTCCTTTCACGACCCCCAGGAGACAAAGGAGAACATGACAATGAGAATATCACCCTATTCCCCCCAGAACGTGTCGCGACACTTCAATTTGCCACGTTTCCACCAGAATTGGAAGCATGCAGACAGATCCTCCAATGCTATCATGACCACCCACTCGCTGGACACCCAGGAGTGAAGAACATGCTTGCACTGCTGCACAGACACTATGAAGGAGGGAAGGAACTTGAGTGATTCACCTGAGAATATGTGCAGGGGTGCGCCAAGTGTCAAGAAACCAAGGTGCACACAGCCCAACCCAGGGCAGCATTGTTTCCCATCGATGTTCCTGCAGAAGAAGGACCCTTCCAAAGTGTTTCTATGGATCTGATCACAGATCTCCCCCTTTCTGCAGGGCACAATGCCATCCTCACCATTGTCAACCAAGGCTGCTCCAAGGCAGCACACTTCCTCCCCTGCTCTACCACCATCACAGGGGAAGGGGTAGCCACCCTGTATTTCTGTCACATCATACCCTGGTTTGGACTGCCAAGGTGCATCATCTCAGATCGCGACCCCAGATTCACATCACACTTTGCGTGTGCACTGACAAAGAGCATGCATGCTAAGCAAAACATTAGCACCGCATTCCATCCCAGGACAGATGGTCAAAGTCAACGCGCCAATCAACAAGTAGAGCAGTACCTACACCTCTGGGTTCCAGACCAACAGGACCAGTGGGCTTACTACCTTCCCATGGCGGAGTTTGTGTTCAACTCCTGGCCACACGACTGCACCAAACTCACCGCACATGAGCTACTCTTTGGCTACCAACCTCAATGCACAATAGACAATGACCTCACAAACCCACCAGCAGTACAGGATCGCCTCATGCACATCACCAATGCGAGAAAGCATGTGCAAGCACTCCTGAATGCACCACCGAAGACAGTAACACCTCGGTTTCAGAAGGATCAAAAGGTCTGGCTAGAAGGATGCCACATCAAAACCTACTACCCCAGTACTAAGCTAGCGCCCAAACGCTTCAGCCCATTCAGAATCACATCAGTTATCTCCCCAGTAGCTTACCAACTCGAGTTGCCACCATCATGGACAATTCATAATGTGTTTCACACCGATCTTTTGATGCCTTACCAAGAAACAAGCACTCATGGACCCAATTACACATGTCCCCCACCTGAAATCATTGAAGGAGCACCAGAATGGGAAGTTGAGCGCATCATGAGAGAGTGCTACTGGGGCAAGGCATGCAAACACCAGTACCTAATCAAGTGGAGGAACTACCCACACGCTGACAACACCTGGGAACCAGCTACAGGTGTATTCGCACCAGACTTAGTCAGGGAATTTCATCAGAAGACCAAGGCACATTGGGGTGCTGTGAGACCTAGGAGGGGGGTGATAACCAGGGACACCCAACTGGCTCGCTTATCCCCAAATTCTCTGAGTGGTGGCCCCCAAGCACCACCAGCACCAACCTTGCCCAGATACAGTATGGCCAGCTCTGACAGTCTCCCGACGTTCCCGCCTGTGCCAGTCAATCCCAGTCCACCAATGCCACTTCACTTGCAGTCACTTCTTCTCTCTGCGGTCCCCAGCTACCCTGAGACTTCATATCAGTCTTGCACACCTTCCTGCTCTAAAGCACTGGCCCCATCTGTAAACCAGACTAAGACTGAAATGGCACACAACAAGACGGCATATAAAACTGCAAAGAAACACCCCAACTCTTTTTCTGCGTCCTACCCCCTTGACTTCCTCGCAACTGTGGCTTCAGTACACCCCTCAGTCTTCCATTACTCATCCTCGCCCCAACACTTCCACCCCTACACTAAACACGCTGCGGCCCATCACCCTCGTTGTCATCCTCCTGCTTACATGTCTTCCTCATCTGTTACTTCCTCTGTGCCTGGTTCCCCAATTTACCAAGGGGACTACACAGAACTTGCCGCCACGCTGAACGTCCCTCCACTTGCATCTCACCCTGCCTCCCCCATGTCCGATGTTGAGCTTCCTCCAGTTGAAACCCTGGATGTCCTCGCTACTGACCCTACCACCACGTCCACTCCTGCTGCCCACACCCCTGTCTTCACCCCTACCCCTGGCCTCATCCTCCTGGACCAGGAAAACCGCGAGCTTCCCTGGGGTGACTCTGAGCCAGAAGGACCCTCCTTCGCCATTGACATGCGTGGCCTGCAGACTGGGGAGGAGATCGTGGCACGCCTCAATGCCACAATCGCAGAAATCATTGACACCATCGATGATGAGGACACCTGCATCACTGTCATTGATGCCACCACCTCCCTACGCACCAGCGTTGAGCAGGATGGAGGTCCTGGAACCCCAGAATGGAGGAGGAAGATGGAGGAAGACTGCTGGTGCCCCCTTGCTGCCATAGATCTAGAGGTGGCAACTGAAGGGGCTGTTGAAGCTGACCATCCAGGGCACCCCTTCTGTGTTAACTCCCCTTCCTCTCCCTGGTACTGGTCGCAGTGCATCCAGGATGGCTCAGGCCATTTGGTCGTCCCCAAGTACGTCGCCTTCATGTTCAGTGCAAAGGACCCCATCATCATGGCCACTATGGGCCAAAACAAAGTCACCTACACCTTCCCACTCCACGCATGCCCTGTCCCTGAGAACTCTTACCACCCACTTCCCCAGCTCACCCCTCGCCAGGTCTCCATCTTTGCTGATGAAGGTGGCAACACTGGTGCCTTCTATAGACATGTGGACGATGCCCTCAAGGCCCTGGGGGATCCATACATGATAGGGGAAGTGGAACGCCTGCACATTGCGGAGATGGCCATCAATTCACACACAGTGGACATTGAGATGGAGAAGAGGCGCATGGCAGAATCCAAGAGGCTCCTGGATTACCACTCAAGGAGGCTAAGCTATTACAAGGACCTGAGGCATCAGGCAGTGCGCCGCCTCTCCACTGTGGACACCTACAATGTCCTCTACCCCTACATGACCAGTGCGCACGCCCCCCTCGACACTCCTGAGGACCAAGTCCTCAACTACTGTCCTGACTCCCACCTGCATGAAGCCCTGCGCAAGGCTGGGGAAGGCTACACCCAGCGCCCTGAGGAACTGACCCTCTCCACCCACATCTTTGGCTGCCCTCCACCACCAGGGCCCTATTCACTCATTGCATGCCTCGCCAGAGCCAGGGGGCATAGCCCTTCCCTCTCTTACCCCATCCTCAAAGACCCTGCACCTACCCCTGCTGACCCCATCATCTCTGATGGCTACGATGTGGAGGCCATGAATGCATATGACTGGACTGACCAGGGTAGTGACTGAGGGCAGTCACAGACCTTAGGAGGGGGGTGATGTCACATTCAGTGGACTTGTACGCTTCATTTTTACTTTTACACTATGCCTACCACTTCGTGCTTCAACTCACAGTGGCATCGTCCTTCCTTGTTGTCTACAAGGAGGTGCAATGCTACTATCCACTCAACTCTATGGACTGCCAGGCCCCTACAGCCCGTGATTCCACTTTCATGCCTTGCTACTGTACCACTACTTACCACCGGGTCTGACGGACCGCCTGGACTGGCGTGCAGCCACTAGTGCTACATTTGCATGCCTCTGCGCATGCGCTGCCTTGACACCTTACTGGCTCATGCTTTCATGACTCACCTACTGTACCATGACTCCTGATGACTCGGACTACTTACTAAGTGTCCTAGGGGCACTGTGACTCATACTGACTTGCTCTGACTCATAGCTACTTGTACTTATATCACGCAGTATGCTTAGGACAGACCTTAAGTCTGTTCTCTTGTAATCTCAACCTGGTGAACAGTCTTGTGTCCTCTCTTGTGAACCATCGCTCCTCTGGCTGATTGCCAGACTTCGCACCCTTAAGAAGTGTCAATGCTTGATGCTTAAGAAGGGGAAGGGACTTAGTATCAGATGTCATAAGAGTACTCCGGCCAGGGAGAGGTACGCAGACCTCTTACCACTCTTGCGTCCTCAGTCCCCATCGTCGCCTATGCCCCCTCCATCACCAGTGGAGGTATGCCCAGACTGTGGGCATGACACTAACAGACTAACCAGACCGCTTTCTGCTTACAACACTGTGCTTACCAGATTCCACTGACTCAGCCACCTGGCCTGCTTACTGTACATGATGACTCGACTGCTGACTGATTGTCTTGGCTCATGACTCGTGCTGACTGATCCTCGGATCAGTCAGCTACTATACTTAGATCCTGACTCATCCTGACTGGTTGCGGTACTATACTTAGCACAGAATGCTCTTGGACCTTCTACTAGCTTCGTTATGACTCCGCTAGTAGGGACACGTGACCCCTTGTAGGACTCCTATATAAGGAGTCCACTCTATGCATAGTCAAGCCCTAAGCTTGACTTACTTTCACAATTGAGACCTGACCTTGCCCACTCCCCTGCCTTGCGCCTTGAGCTCTGCTATCTCAAAACACCCCCTCTGCCTCATCGTTGCCCTCGCTACCACTTGGGCACGCTAGCTTTCCTCCCACACACCTCTAGCTACTAGTGACTTCCGCAATACTCCGAAGATCTTAGCTTTGCTCTTCATGTCATCGAGGTCACTGCAAGTACCTTGCTAGATCCTGTGCTCCTCATCGTCGCATGTGATCTCCTTGTCTAGTCTTTTAGGCTTAGTCACACAAGTCGTGCCAGAAGGCCCCTCGAGCCTTAACATAAGTCAAGCTTCCCTTACCGTTTGTGCATGGTGCGCCACCACAAACATCCTAGCCTAAAAGAAGAATACCTGCTGCCCCCAAACCTCAGGACATTCAGAGTCCTTGCCTCGCCAGATGCTGTTATCTTCATCCCAGGAGCTCAGAAGCATGAAACCCATCAGGAGCATCACGCTAGCCTTCACTTGTACTTCTGCGCCAGCCAGTACTGCCTGTACCACAACACCAAGTAAATCCTGGAGGACAATTGCCATCGCCTTTACACTGGGTACCTCCAGTGCTGAGAAGTCCTTTACCAGCAAAAGGCAAACCTAGACCATTGGGCACAGTCCTTAGATGCCGCCATCGCCGCACACAATTGGGTGTGCCAAGTCACCTGCGCAGCAACCAGAAATACAAGTCACCTAGGACTCGAGATTGAGCAAACCGTATACAACTACCTCTACACTGAGTGGCGCGAGCACTCTGATCAACTAGAAGCCACCTACCAACTTCTAGCACTCAGGTTCCTGCCCTGGAGCAACATCGCTACCCCTCCGCCAGAGAAATAAACCCAGAAGCCCTCAACCTAGCCATTACCTTGGCACGCCAGCAGCTTACACAAGCTTGGGAGGACACGAGACTACACGCCCTCAACTGCCCCACTACCTGTAGAGATTGACAGGGGTAACCCTGGGGTATAAACTTGCTACCCTTACCCCTACCCCCCTAAAACCCTTACCCTTACAAAGGGTAAGGGTTTTTGCAGGGTAGGGGTAGGGGTTGAAGGGGGGTTAGAGGGGTATAAAATACCCCCAGGGTATTGCTTAGGGGTATGCATGGCCATGCTGTTAATGTGTTAAGATGAGACTACACATTTGGGAAGGCCACACTCAATTCACCCTATGTGCTCAAGGGACCATATTGCCTAATGTAAGAAGTCTTAATGATGCAAGGGTGACTAGTGGCACCACAGTGGCATGTAATCATTGTGGTGATGCAATGGCTGTGTGAATGTGCTGGCAATGTGGTGACACATGGCAGTGACCAGCAGTGGATGCAGCGGCTGTGTGGATGTGCTGGTAATATGGGGGCACATGGTGATAACTGGTGGTGACCTAAACATGGTTGTTACACCTGAGTGCTGGGCATATTGTGTTAGTCTATTGCTGAGTCAAGGTGTAGACTTAGACACTGCAAGCTTCAGGCTCAAGGCTGGGCATAGTGGCAGTCCCCTTAGGCATACCACCCTAAGTCAAGGGTTTATTTAGTATAGGGAATTTAGGACTTAGGCAATTGGCCTGAGGATCAGGGGGTTCACAAGATGAGAAGAAGGGCTAATAGCCATTAAGGGCCAGAGTGGAGCTCAGTATTGATATAAGAAGAACAAGCCTAGAGTTACAGGGCTAGTCTAGGCTACCTTATATAGTCAGGGGTGGGTGCAAGAGTAAACTGCCTAATGAGCATATGAGTCCAGTATTACAGTCAAGTTGAGGGTTTGAGATAATTATGGGGCAATAGATAGGCATGAATAAGGAAATGAGAGAAAGCGTAACAATGGTGGCAATGTGGTGGAAATGCAATAGCAGGTGGTGATATGGTGGCAACAAATGATTAGCAAAACATTACTAGGCAGCTCTAGTTCAGTTATCACCAGCTGCATGGTCTAGTCTCTGGTTATTTTGCTAATGGCCCTCCACCCCTTCATACCCTTCACAAATACCCCTAGGGTTTGAAATACCCTGCTCAAGGGTAGGGGTATAATAAGGGTACTATAACCTATACCCTTACCCTTACCCCCATGTACCCCTTGCACATACCCCCAGGGTTTTGTATACCCTTGACAATCTCTAGCCATGGCCGCTGCTGCTCCCCCATCTAGCCCCACTCCCGTTCCAGTCCATCAGTGCGTGGTGTGCCTGCTGCAGCGCAAGACCCCCTGCACCCTCAAGTCATCCCCTGATGCCAACGACACTGGCCATGCTTTGTCAGGCGAGCCCACCACTTCAGACTAAGCAGTGTGGCAGCTGCTGCCTTAGAGGGGGGGGTACTGTTATGATCTCACTCTCAGACTGCCCGGACCATCCTTGCTTATGATACTATGCCTACCAGTTACCACTGACTCAGTGACCTGACCCTGCTTACTGTACATGATTACCTGACTGCTGACTGATTGTCTTGGCATGTGACTCATGCTGACTGATCCAAGGATCAGTCCACTACTATACTTAGATCTTGACTCACTCTGACTCGTCTCAGTACTATACTTAGCACAGAATGTTCTTGGACCTTCTACTAGCTTTGTTAT
The DNA here is from genome assembly GCA_003314065.1 of Lactarius sp. MG50. Classification (NCBI taxonomy): domain Eukaryota; kingdom Fungi; phylum Basidiomycota; class Agaricomycetes; order Russulales; family Russulaceae; genus Lactarius; species Lactarius sp. MG50. Next base: position 14,867 of record QLOZ01013749.1, read on the forward strand.
GACTCTGCTAGTAGGGACATGTGACCTCTTGTAGAACTCCTATATAAGGAGTCCACCTTATGCACAGTCAAGCCCTAAGCTTGACTTAGTTTTGCAATTGAGACCTGACCTTGCCCCACTCCCCTGCCTTGTGCCTTGAGCTCTGCTATCTCACGTCACCCCCTCTTGCCTTGTCATCGCCCTTGCTGTTGCTCAGGCCCTCTAGCTTTGCTCCCATGCCCCTCTAAGTCAGCTGCAATGACTTAGCTCAGATTGCCTTAGGTCACACACACCTTGTGACTCCACAATACTCCAAAGATCTTAGCTTATCTCTTCACATCATCGAGACCACTAGGAGTGTCTTGCTAGGATCCCGTGCTCCTTGCTCTCGCATGTGGTCTCTCCTGCAAAAGTCCCTTAGGCTTAGTCACACAAGTCGTGCCAGAAGGCCCCTTGAGCCTTAACATACACACACCAGAAGCATCCCTCATAGAACCCACTCTCCCTGTGCACATCACTGGCTTCCACACTGAAATCCCACCATGTCCACCACTCCTGGAGCCAGGAGATGAGCTCATTGTATGACTATGCAAGACCACTGTTTCCCAATGCATTGCTGAAGAAGCCCAGTCCACAGAAATGTGAACATGGGACCAGATAGTACCTGTGCACTACCACCACTTCCGAAAAGTGTTCAGTGAACAAGCAGCCCAATGCTTCCCAGGTTCATGTCCATGGGACCACGCTATCGACCTCAAACCAGATGTGCCCACAAACTTCGACTGTAAAATATACCCACTCAATCCCAAAGAGCAAGTATTCCTATGCCAATGGACCAAGGAGAATGAATCACAAGGCCTTATCAAACCGTCAAAGTTAGAGTACACATTCCCAGTCTTCTTTGTCAAAAAGAAGAATGGAGACCTATGCTTAGTTATCGACTATCAGAAGCTCAACACTGTCACTGTTCACAATCACTACCCACTCCCTCTCATCCCAGAGCTCATCAACAGGGTGAGAGGGCATGCACTTTTCACCAAGATGGATATCCAATGGGGCTACAACAACATCTGCATATGAGAAGGAGACCAGTGGAAGGCCGCATTCAAGACAAACCTAGGACTATTCGAACCAATGGTCATGTTCTTCGGCCTCACCAACTCTCCAGCAACATTCCAAACCATGATGAATCAGATCTTCAAAGAACTCATCAACAGAGGATATGTCACAGTATACATGGACAACATTCTCATGCACACGCCACTGGACTACACATTACATTGATGCATTACCACTCAGGTCCTGGAAGTCCTCCTCAAACATGATCTCTATTTGTGACCAGCCAAATGCCTCTTTGAAGTCACAACAGTAGAATACCTCAGCGTTATACTTGAAAGAGATCACCTCTGCATGGACCCCATCAAGGTCAAAGCAATCCTGGAATGGCCAGTCCCCAAGTGTGTACGTGATGTGCACGTGTTCATTGGTTTTTGCCTCTTCTATTGCCAGTGGATCCCCAAGTTCAGCGAAAAAGTGCGCCAATGAATGAACTCACACACAAAGACACTCCCTGGGAATGGACAGAGGAGCAACAGACCACCTTCGACACCCTCAAGAATAGTGTGGCCTCTGCACCAGTACTACGACAGCCAGATTTCAGCAAACAGTTTTATGTGGACACAGATGCATCCCAGCACGCGCTTGGTGCAGTCCTGCAACAACTGGATGAACAAAATCACCTCCATCCCATCACATTCCACTCTAAAACCTTTGACGCCATGCAACACAACTGGGATGTTGCTGACAGAGAAGCCTTTGCAATATTGGATGCCCTACACACCTGGAAGGCATACCTCATGAGCAGCAAACACAAAGTTATCATTTGCACAGATCACTGCAACCTACAGTACTTCCTACACCCACAAAACCTCAATCATTGCCAAGCTAGGTGGTCACTGGAGCTCCAAGAATATGACTTCAAACTAGTGCACATCCCAGGCAAGCAACACGTCCCAGCAGACTTCCTTTCACGTCCCCCAGGAGACAAAGGAGAACATGACAATGAGAATATCACCCTATTCCCACCAGAATGTGTTGCTGCACTATAATTTGCCACATTTCCACCAGACCTGGAAGCATGCAGACAAATCCTCCAATGCTATCATGACCACCCACTTGCCAGGCACCCAGGAGTGAAGAATACACTTGCACTACTGCACAGACACTATGAAAGGGGGAAGGAACTTGAGCAATTCACCAAAGAATATGTGCAAGGATGCACCAAATGCCAAGAAACCAAAGCACACACCACCCAACCCAGGGCAGCATTGTTTCCTATTGATGTCCCTGCAGAAGAAGGGCCTTTCCAAAGTGTCTCCATGGATCTGATCACAGACCTCCCCCTCTCTGCAGGTCACAACACCATCCTTACCATCATCGACCAAGGCTGCTCCAAGGCAGCACGCTTTCTCCCCTGTTCCACCACCATCACAGGAGAAGGGGTAGCCACCCTATACTTCCACCACATCATACCCTGGTTTGGGCTCCCAAGGCGCATCATTTCAGATCGCAACCCCAGATTCACATCACATTTTGTGCATGCACTGACAAAGAGTGTGCATGCTAAGCAAAATATCAGCACTGCATTCCACCCCAGAACAGATGGCCAGAGTGAACATGCCAATCAACAAGTAGAACAATACCTGCACCTCTGGGTTCCTGACCAACAGGACCAGTGGGCTTACTATCTTCCAATGGTGGAGTTTGTGTTCAACTCCTGGCCACATGACCACACCAAACTCACTGCGCACAAGCTACTTTTCAGATACCAACCCCAGTGCACAATAGACAATGACCCCACAGACCCACCTGCAGTGCAAGACCGCCTCACACACATCACCAACATGAGAAAGTGCATGCAAGCACTCCTGAATGTGCCACCAAAGACAGTAACACCCTGGTTTCAGAAGGATCAAAAGGTCTGGCTAGAAGGACGCCACATCAAAACCTACTACCCCAGTACTAAGCTAGTGCCTAAATGCTTCAGACCCTTCAAAATCACATCAGTCATCTCCCCAGTCACTTACCAATTCGAGTTGCCACCATCATGGACAATTCATGATGTATTTCACATCAATCTTTTGATGCCTTACCAAGAAACAAGCACCCATGGACCCAATTATACACGCCCCCCACCAGAAATCATTGAAGGAACACCAGAATGGGAGGTTGAGTGCATCATGGGAGAGTGCTACTGGGGCAGGGCACATGAACACCAGTACCTCATCAAGTGGAGGAACTACCCACATGCTGACAACACCTGGGAACCAGCTACAGGTGTCTTTGCACTGGACTTAGTCAGGGAATTCCACCAAAGAACCAAGGCATATCAAGGCGCTGTGAGACCTAGGAGGGGGGTGATAACTAAGGATGCTTAGATTTCTCAGCTGCAAACCCCAAATTTTCTGAGTGGTAGCCCCCAAGCACCATCAGCACCAACCCCACCCATCAGCAAAATGTGAAAAAAACTTAGTAGACTTAGTTACCTTATTTCTCTTAAAAGCCCACCAAGTAAGCTAAGTCACTTATTCTTCACTTAGTGAGTTCATCAATAAGAGCACCCAGCAAAGTAAGCATAGTAAGACATAGACAAGACAACCAAGCAGAGTAAGTATCCAAGTAAATGCACCAAGCCAAGGCAAGTCCATGGTGCTGTCAAGTGAAACAAGTCTGAAAAGAGCATCCAATAGAGTAAGCATAGCAAGACATAAGACAAGACCACCAAGCAAAGCAAAGCATCCAAGTACATATAGCAAGCGTGCCAAGTAGTCCAAGTCAAGGGTGCTGTTAAGTGAACCAAGTCCAAACTGGCAAGCCAAGACATGTTGTCCATGTTACCCTCACTCCATCAAAAGCCCCTGCTCTCCAGACATCAAGCCATTGCTTGCTGCTGTGCAACAGGGGCTTGCTCAGGATGTGTGGGTGCACTCAACACCATGCCACCTCCTCTCACTGCCCTCCCACAGCTGGATTGGTGCCGCGGCGATGGTGCGGGTGCGGGTGCGGTGATGCTGCCTGCGCGGCAGCGGCCAGTGACGCTACCGGCACAGTGGTGGTCGCGGCGACACTGCCAGCATGGCAGCGGTCACAGCGACGCTGCCAGCACGGCGGCGGTTGCAGTGATGCTGCCAGCACAGCGGCGGTCGCAGCAATGCTGCCAGCACGGTGGCGGTTGCAGTGACGCTGCCAACACGGCGGCAGTTGCGGCGACGCTGCCAGCATGGCGGAGGTCATGGCGATGCTGCCAACACGGCAGCGGTTGCAGCGATGCTGCCAGCACAGCAGAGGTCGCGGCAACGCTGCCAGCATGGCGGCGGTTGTGGCGACACTGCCAGCACTGTGGCGCTGGCATGGCAGCAGCCGTGGGTGAGGTGGTATGGCGGGGGTCGCGGTAACGGCCATGGCGACGCTGCTAGCACGGTGGCGGTGTGGCAGCGGCCGTGGTGACGTGGTACGGCAGCGGTCTCGGTGACGCTGCTGGCGCGGCAATGGCCACGGCGATGGTGCGGGTGCCGCGATGGTGCTTGCATAGCGGCGGCGGCAGCGGCGCTGGCATGGCAGCGGCAGCAGCGGCGGCGATGGTGGCGGTGTGGCAGCGGCCGTGGTGACACAGCAGCGGCGATGGTCCAGATGCGGTGACGCTGCTGGCACCGCGGCGGTCACGGTGACTGGGCTGGCGCCGCAGCGGTCATGGTGCAGGCGCCACAGTAGCTGTAGGGCATGACACGGGTTTTGGCTTAAATTTTTTCCCACGGTCCCTGGAAGGTCAAGTTTTGGACGAAATTCTTAGTTGAGGAGTGAAACTGATAGAGAATTGATTGAGCTATATCTCCACCAAATCTCAACCGATTTGGATGATTATTGGTGTGTCAGGAAGCAAAACATTGTGAAAAACCGTACGGGTTGAGAAACTGCACGATTTTCCACAGTGTTTTGCTTCCTGACACACCAATAATCATCCAAATTGGTTGAGATTTGGTGGAGATATAGCTCAATCAATTCTCTATCAGTTTCACTCCTCAACTAAGAATTTCGTCCAAAACTTGACCTTCTAGGGGCCGTGGGAAAACAGATCAGCAAAAACCCGTGTCATGCCCTAAGTAGCTGTGGTGCTGCTGGCACAGCAGCAGTCATGGTGACAATGCTAGACAGCCATGGCAGTTGTGATGGCACTGGCACGGCCGCATCCCAAATGTGAGGTCGAGCTTGAGGTGTGAGGTGTAGTATCCTGTGCATTACCTGGAACACATAGTCAGCATCTAAATACTAATTAATTTACTCACCTTCCCTATCTGTGCACTTGCACTAGTGATACCTAAAGACAAGCAAAGAGTTAGCAAAACAGATAGTAACAACCAACTTACGAAAAGTGCGACGGTTGGTCGTAGTCACGGTGATCGGATATGTCACGACATGACACGTATGATTGCGAGTGTGACAGCGTGAGAAGTTGACTTAGAACTTTTCAATGACTTGAACTTTTCAACATTCAACATTCACCCTTCGCGATCCCACTAGGGCCCTCTCAGGGCTTTTTTTTTTTTTTTCATTTGTATCATTCCTAACTGACAACCACCTCGCAGGTACACGGCGCTCTCCCACCACGTCGATAACCCCTGCTCGCACATGTGGGGTGGTTTCATATGAACGATGTTTCGCCGCTACATCACTACCCCCCCTTGCTCACAAGTCCGAGTTGGGGGTGATTCTTTCCTACGCCCTGCCACCACCACGTCACCGTCAGCACCCTCTTCGCTTGCGAACACGGGCTGGGGGATTTTTTTCCTCTGACAACATTTTGCCACATCACCGCCACCACCTCACAAGTGCGAGCTGTGGCATGTCTTTTTTTTTTCTTTTTTTTTCTTGTTTCGTCCATATCTTCCCTACTGATGTACTTTTTATTTTTATAGCTTTACCACCTCCACCTCCAGCCTGTCGAGTCTGACCCCGTTGCATTCGGGATGTGGCCGCTGCCACGTCAGAAGCGTCACTGCACTCGTGCCCACACCGCGATCGCCGCTGCCATGCCTGCACCATCACCGCTGCCATGCCAGCCCTGTCCCCGCACCTGTGGCAGCCCTATGGCTGTGGCCACTACTGCACCAGCAACGTCACTGCACCCACACCTGCACCACCGCCGCGGCTGCTACTGTGCCCGCCACGGTGCCGCACCACCATGGCCGCTGCCACGCCAGCGCCACCACCATGGCCGCTGCTGTGCCTGTCCCGCTGCTGCGACTGCCACCGTACCTCGTCACCACGGCCGCTGCCACGCCAGCATCGCCAGCATGCCAGCAGCACCACCGTGGCCGCTGCTGCGCCCATCCCACCACCGCAACCACCGCCGTACCGCGTCACTGCAGCCGCTATCACGCCAGCGTCACCACCGTGCCAGCAGTGCCACTGCAGCTGCTGCTGCATCAATCCCGCTGCCGCAACTGCTGTGGTGCCATGACCACCGCGGTGCTGTGACCACCACGGTGCTGCGACCGCCACGGTGCCGTGACCATGACCGCCATCATGCCAGCGTCACCGTGGCCGCTGGTGCGCCAGGCCATCACCGTGACTGCCACCATGCCGGCAGCGTCACTGGCCACTGCCGCACGAGCAGTGTCACTGGACCCGGATCATTGCTGCTGCTGCTGCTGCACAGTGCTGTCACCTAGCAGGAGGTGGATTAATACACTTAACTACTTACTTAGGCTACTTAGGGACCACTTGTAATACTTAGTACATTCCATACTTGCCATGAATATACACTTTGACACCTTTTGAATTGCTTGAACCACTTAAATGTGACTTAATTCAACTTTTACAACTGCTTACACTATGGCTTGAGACTGATTGAGACTGACTTATTATATTACTTAGATTTTTGCTTAGTTTAAGTCCAGTGCTTAGTTCAAGTCTGGAATAAGCTTGAAAATAAGCTGAGTAAGTTGATTTCAAGTCAAATTCATGGCGAGACTTGGCTTATACTAAGTAATTTTGCTTAATGGACTTAGAGCTTAATGCTACTTAGAAATGTTTTCAAGTCATGATAAGCAACCTTAAGTGCCATCAAGTTAGTTTAAGTTTTTTTGACATTTTGCTGTTGACTACTTTTTTTCACAGTTTGTAGCATGGGCAAGGCCCTTTTTCTGCTTGCCCCCTGGCCCTCCCCTTTTCATCAAGAGCATGGGCAACAACTCAAGAAGACCAAGTTCACCTTCACCTCCTCAGGTAGCCTAGCATATTGCTTATGAGATCATATATGGTTCAGAGAGTCCAGGACATTCACAGCAAAGTTCAAAGATGGTTTAGGATATTATTTGTCTGGTTGTATATGGTTTTCAGTGGGGAAAGATAGACACAGTCCAGGATTATTATGGATGTGATGGTAAACTATGATTGGCTTGCAGTCCAGAATCCTCTGGGTGATGCACTACAGTTCATAATCTGGAGTAAGATCATGTCAATGGGGAGTAATAGTCCAGGACATTCACAACATAGTTCAGAGATGGTCCAGGATATTAGCATGTGTTAGGTCCAATATGGTCCAGGGAAAGATGGTCTCCTGTGAGACACAGTCCAGGATACTTATGGGCATGATTGTAAACTATGACTGGACAGTTCTGAATCCTCTAAGTGATGTGCTACAGTTCATGGTCTGAAGTAAGATCATATTATATTCATAATAGTCCAGGACATTCACAGCAAGGTTCAGAGATGGTCCAGGATATTATTTGTCAGATCAGATATGGTCTGGGGAAAGATGGCCTCCTGGGAGATGTCATTGAGGATACTTATGGACATATTAGTGAACCATGATCAGACAGTCCAGATTCCAGACTGGGTGATTTGTTACAGTTCATGGTCTAAAGCAAGATCTTGT
>QLOZ01013758.1:7904-19964 GCA_003314065.1 Lactarius sp. MG50
GATGAAGGGGGGGTGATGGAGGAAAAAAAAAAATACTGCGGAAGGGTCGCAGGGGATACTGGCTTGGTTCGATCAGAGTAGTCGCGAGCTAAGCTCAAGCGTACTGATGGTCCGTTGAAGAGGCGGGGTAGAGAAACCGGCAAGGGTCGCGAGGATCTATCGAGAACATGAGAAAATTCAAGAAAAAGAGAGACAGAGACGGAAGAAAGAGGACCTACACCAGGCGTTATCCTTGTTACGGCGAGGGAAGTCGGAGTGGAGGAGTGGAGGAGGAGCAAAGAGAGACTAACTCTTGCTCAACTCGTCATAAAGAGGCGGGGGACAAAAGTGGACTGAAGCTCCAGACTGACTTCTACGAAAGCCTTTTGATTACTTAAAGCCCTCATATCTCTTCGGAGTTAAATAATTTCATTCTCCGATTATAGCATGTGCCTGTCAAACCGGCCCGTCACTTCTTCTTATCGGGTAATTAGATCTCCTTGTCTACAAGCAACACAAGACAAGACGACGGTATTCCTCCATAATTTCCTCAATTCTTCTGCTTTGTGAGTATAACGGGTTTGGTGATTGTCGGCGGGCTACATCCAGCCTGCCTTTGTTTGATGGAATGGTGACAATTGCTGTGCTCCGACACGCCTTACTTTGCTACCATATACGGTATATCTATCATTCCCACTCTTAAATCCACATCAAAATTCCCCTATTCATCAGCTCGGTTTCTAGAGTCGATCTCTGCATCCATACTGACCGAGAAAGCAACCCGACGATGATTCTCATTCCGGGACGTCGGCGGGAGGCACTTTCCACCTTAGAATGGAGATTGTGTAGTGCCGGGCCCCGGACAGTTCGGCCAACCGAGCTCAGGCTTGGTCTCGTTGACCAAGTATGGGAAATCTCACAGGTGACAGTTCTAGACGGAGGAAACAGTACTAGGTGGCGGTGTTAGGTAGTACTAAAAATAAAGCCAAGTCAAGTGTACGCCAGCGGGGTTGACAAGCGTACAACTTCAAGTTGTGTTTGTCATCGATATCCCCAAACATGCCCGAGTCGTAAGAGAAAGTAAGGCCCTCCGTTCTCCGTGTTGCCTAGCAATATATATGTGGCCGCCGGTCGATGTAAATGACAGGACAGGTAAGCATATACTGTGATGGCTAAGCAACGCGCGAATCCATGTCAAACAAGCTCAGGTACGATCACACTGTGTGGCAAAGAGCGGATCCGTCTCCAGTATACGTCGACTTGGCCTCCTAAACTCAACACAGATCCGAGAGGGCCGTTAGTCCCCACTGCCCCTCACTTTGTTGGGACAACCGGATTTCTTGCTGACGGGGGTGAGACACGTCGACTTGGCATCATTAAGATTGATAGCGCGGGTACAACCCTGATGGGCGCAGTAAAATAAATGGGTACGCGCCGCCCCGCGGAGCCGCAGGGGTTTCAAGGAAAGGAAGGGACGAAGCTGAGACATTGATAAATAACGGGCAGGAGGTGGCTTGGGGAAGTGGCGTGGCCAGACATGCGGGTCAAGCTGAAAAAGGGATCGCTTCTGCTTCCAATCAATAGCGCCGCTCCGCTCGGTCTCGCCGGGGTGATCTATACAGAACGAACTGTACGCTACGCGACTACTAACTTATTGTGCGTTTGACCCGGCCGACCGGGTCACCACATTACCGATCCACTTCACTTCACTCTACCTTCGCGACCAAGCTAGTTTCTTTATTCAAAACAATAGTTTCGGCGAACGATGCGCCACTTGCAAGTCCTGCGACCCTTGGCGATTAAACCATCATCGTCATCTGTCAACAATGTACGATTACCAGCATTCGCCTGCTCCGCCAGACCATACCACGCAGCTTCAGTCCTGCCCTCACTCGTTTCGACTGCCTCTCCCGAGTTCCAAGCACGGGCGAAGGCCATGGACCAAGTCGTCGCCGACCTGGAGGCAAAGCTCGCCCAGGCGCGCAAGGGTGGGGGCGCCAAGGCCGCAGAACGGATGCACAGCAAAGGAAAGAAGCTACCGCGCGAAAGGTGTCGTTTCTCCCTTCCCGTGGCGTTTATCGCTGACGAAGGGGTGCTCCTCCCCGGTTGCGTAGGCTGGCGCTGCTATTGGACCCTCACTCGCCTTTCCTTGAGCTTTCCCCCCTCGCTGCCCACGAGGTGTATCCAGGAGTGTCAGTTCCTGGCGCGGGAATCATTACGGGGATAGGGCGGATATCGGGGCGCGAGTGTGTCGTCGTGGTCAACGACGCAACGGTCAAAGGAGGATCGTATTATCCGTTGACCGTGAGTTCTTTTCCCCACAATGGCGCGCGCTCCTTCGTATTCCCAAGCCGCATAAGGTGAAGAAGCACTTGCGTGCCCAGGAGATCGCAAGGGAGCACGGGTTACCTTGCATCTATGTTGGTGTGTGGTATATCGCTTCCTTTCGCTCGTTCTCCCCTCACAGCTGATCGTTACGCACTCTAGTCGAGTCGGGAGGTGCTGCTCTCCCACACCAAGCAAGTGTATGTTCGTGCATCTGTTCATCCCTCTTCATGTTTGACACGCATATATGTAGGTATTTCCTGACAAGGAACATTTTGGGCGCATATTCTACAACATGGTATTTTCTCAGTCCCGCATCGTTGCGCTCTGGTTCTGGTTGTCACCAATGTCCTGCAGGCCCAGATGTCTGCGCTGGGAATCCCCCAAATCGCTATCGTGCACGGTATTTCTGTCGCAGGCGGTGCATATGTTCCCGCCATGGCGGATGAAAACATCATCGTTCGTGAACAGGGACGTATCTTCCTCGCCGGGCCACCACTCGTAAAGGCTGCAACTGGAGAAGAGGTTGATGAAGAGACGCTTGGCGGTGGCCTGATGCACTCGAGCGAAAGTGGTGTCACTGATCACCTGGCGCGCAACGATGAGCACGCGATCGCCATTGCACGAGGGATCGTAGGTGATCTGGGCCACGTAGGTGGGCGCGAGGTAGCTGTATGTCCTAGATTGATAACCGCTAGTCGTCATTAGCAAATGTTGACATGCCACATGGGTTCCTAGCCCCCAGTTGTCCCAGAGGATCCGCTCTATTCCGCAGCCGAGCTTCATGGGATCGTCGGCACAGACCTCCGCCAGCCTTTTGACATGCGGGAGGTTATCGCCCGGGTGGTAGATGGGAGCCGCTTTCGCGAGTTCAAGAAGGAATACGGACAGACTATCGTGACGGTGCGCCTTCGTTTTTCTGGAAGCTAGGCTATTCCCAGCTAAAGCCTTCTGTCCGTTTGTGGGCGCCCCCAGGGTTTCGCGCACATTCACGGCTTCCCCGTGGGTATCGTCGCGAATAACGGCATCTTATTCTCCCCCTCGGCACTCAAGGCGACGCATTTCATCCAACTGTGCTCGCAGCGCCAAATCCCGTTGCTCTTTCTCGTAAATATCACGGGGTATATGGTCGGCTCCAAAGCTGAGAAAGGTGGGATCGCCAAGGACGGCGCCAAAATGGTCCGCGCAGTCGCATGCGCGGATGTCCCTAAGCTGACCGTCGTCGTCGGAGGGAGCTTCGGCGCAGGAAACTACGGTAAGGCTTTTCTGTCTTTCGTCGTTCGCAATCATCGATTCCCGTCCTTCTGAACCCTTATCTCTCTCAAGGAATGGCCGGTCGGGCGGTAAGTTGCGTTACACCTTGATCACCAGTGCCCTCCGACTATCCCATATCTGGGTCGAAGCATACTTACACTTGAAACTAGTATTCCCCTCGGTTCCTGTGGATGTGGCCTGTATGCACCACTTTCGTCCTTGTTTCACCTGGAACGTTGCTGATCATCACTGTTTTTATGTAATTCCTGCCGTGATATTCGTCTTCCCAGAATGCGAAGGTGTCTGTCATGGGCTCGAGTCAGCTGTCGCAAGTCATGCAGTCCGTCTCACGGTCCGTCCCATTCCCCGGTCGTACTTAGTTACATCCGTTACTCAGGGATTCATGTGTGCGTGGGTGCAATTTTCCAGGGATCCGTCACAACACGCATCACTGAAAGACGAAATCGAAGCACAGTCTTCTTCACTGTATGCGACCGCGCGGCTCTGGGACGATGGCATTATCAAGCCGACGGAGACCCGTGATGTCGTAGGGCTTGGCTTAGCGCTAGCGGCCCGCCAGAGGGGGTGTTCTTCTGCGTCTCAGAAGTCATTCTCCTCGGGCTTATCGGGGTTCTCGTGGGACGGAGAACGCAGGGGCTTTGGGGTCTACAGAATGTGATCACCCGCACAGCAGCTCGGTTGCATTACCATCACAGAGGACCCATTCATAATCTACGTTCTACGCATTGACAAAGTACTCGGCAAACATGGCGTCGCCAAAAACCCGGATATCAGGTCTTCCCACGCAACTGCGCGAAATTTGTATTTGTGTTGATCCTGGCTGCTAAGGGCTCTATCCTACCATATTCCATCAGTGTCGGGCCCCATCCTTCCACCGAAGTCCCCGCTGTTCAGCGGTTCCGACTCAGGCTGCTGTGACCTGCCAGTATACGGGTGATCCCAGGTGAGATCGTAGTCTCCTTTGCTGACGCCAGCACGACCCCAAAAGACAGTCGTTCCGGATGGGGTGGGTGAGGCTGAGGCCGCATGCCGCATACTGCATCGGGTTTATCCTGCACCAGACCTAGATTGGATTAGTCGAGTTACCTCTCGCGGTATCATGACGTGGCCTCCGATTCGAGAAGTAATTGAACTCATCACTGCGATCACTACGTAAGCGAATGAAGAGGTTACTGTCTATGCACGCACATACGCACGCAACTTCACGGTGTCGCGCGCGCTAAGATAAGCCCTGCGCAGCAAGCCACTTCTCAGGACTATGCCGTTTTTGAGTCGGCGACTATGGCGACAAAAGAAGCTAATTCAAAGCAGTGGCCTGGTCTCCCTCGCTGACATTGAACCGCAGAAGGGGGTTTACCTGGAAGGTGCCAGCCCAGGAGGGTGAGCGCGTGATGGGTCTGAAAAGGGCAGGGCAGACGGGCGCTCCTTTCTTTCCCTTTCCCGCAGAAGGAAAGAAGATTCATCTCTTTTTTTTTTTTTTTGAAAACTACATACCAGATACCAGTGGGTGTCTATGCTCTTCCGTCGGGACTCTCTTGTCCGTCGACTTGATGGCAATGATGATGCCACAGAATTATTGTACAGTACAAGAAAGCCCGCGGCGGCTCTCGTGTGCAGGGAACGAGCCCGCTGCGGTCTTGGAAACGCTGCTGCTACTCCGTGAGTGTTGAGGCAAGATATTTGTTATATATGTACAGTACGTGCCATCTGGTTTCACTGACGAGAGCTGGGCTCAAAGGAGATCCAAATCGTAGTCATTACGATTACAGAAACGGCTGGCGAAACTACTGGGGCATCGTCGCAGTTATCCGTGTCTGATTTCTGTATCATATAAGAATAACCCGTTGACCACGGCAGAAGGCATGGTTCCGAGTCCAAGTACGGTGCATTAGCCCAACACAAACGCATAGACGACTTTTATGGATGGGCTTAGCATCTACCGATGCCGAGGCACAAACACTGACATGAGGTACTGTACGCTGGGAACTTGAATCCGAGCCTGACCCTGAAGGTTGGCCCTGCATATCCGACTCGGAGTCGTGCCTCGCGCAGCCAGAAGGACAAGTCCGAGAAACACCCCGAGTTCATCGGATGTCCGTTCGCTTAGAGCATCCCAAAGTGACGATGCCGAGCACATACGAGCTTATTTACAAAATACCGAGGATGGACCCCCGCCTACAGTAGTTCCGTGATCCGATAGATCTGCTTGTCAAGAATTGTAGGGTGATGGTGGCGCGTTGCTTAGTTATCACTACCACCATACCTTATACGTACAGTATGCGTACGCCCGCCGGACGTAAACAACATACCGGCAATGACCGACACTCAAAGAGGCGATTCATTGCATTGGCACGCTGGGTGGAATCGAACCGGAGAAATTGTAAGATTTGGCCACATAATAGTCACATCATAATGATCATGGTAACCTCGCCCGGCGAGTGCCTACCCAGCCCACTCAATTCGGCACTAGTTTTCAATTGGACTACAGTATCGCTTCTTCCGAGATCCTGTAAGGCTTACCCAAATAGGGAATGGCGATACGTTGGTGTACGCAAGGCACCTAACACTAGGTAAGTTTTGGTCTTCGAAGTTATGTACTGTACATTACTTGCCCACAGGGACGTTAGCGGATTACGAAATTTGTGAAACAGGGACACGATGAAAGCACGATGGGTGATCGCCGCCACGCTCACGAATAGAACGAAATTATAAGCTTACACCTAGCAGCATGGATAGAACGGACAGTGTTGCCCGCTGCATTGCTGCTCGCGTACGTGTCCCGGGGCGCCGTGGAACCAGTATTCCAGTGTCGGGGGTTACTGCGACCGCGCCAGAAGCACCAAAAGAACCAGCAATCCTAGTAGAGCCCGCTTTTGTGGAAACGATATGTATATGTTGGACTGATATAGTGAATATAGTATACGTCAGCCAAATACTAGAACTCAGACATCTTGGTTCTTCAGCCATAGTACTAGATCATGGAGTACTGTGATTTTAGTTGAGCATGGATCAGATTCAGATACTCTCGTTGTATACCGGCTATGGCCACACCCAGGACCTGGCCTCAAAGCGGGTGGATGTACAGTACAGTATCATTGCGATAGTCTAGGCACCGGCTTGGAGATGATAGGCTTTGCCGATACTGCTGCGCATCACAGACAGTCCCTATTAACGCCGTCATCTCCGTTGCAACAAGTGAGAAGTGAGGAAAAAAGGAAAAGCGATAACTCTCCGGTTCCTAGAGTGTGAGGGAAGGTCAGAGGAGATCGGTGTCGGGGATGGTTGAGAATAACATGGATTGTCCCTCTCTGAAGAGTCAATAACACGCTCAACTAGTGCTGGCTTGGTAGACCGGCAAACGAAGGATTCGAAAGTCGTGGATCACGACATACGTGGCTGGTCCATGAATCTTCCTCATACAGCCGTACGAGACATGGGCTCTCATGCGAACCATGGGATTCCTGTGCTATGGGCGATGCACATAGGGTTTCTAGTAGAGCAAAGTGCATGTCACCTGTCAAAGATCTGTGGCCAGCAATCAGGTACAGTCGGGGGTGCCGTGGTGTGTGTAATGTGCCTAATAGCCATAGATCAACTTGAACGGGGGTAGTGAAGCAACAGCCACGACAAGTCAGACATAAACCAAAAAAATTTCGACATCCACACACACTTCAATATACCCCAAATGAGCAACTTCTATTACAGTTCAACTTGAGTCATGTCTAGCGCCGTTCTTGTACAAATTGTACTGCTGTTAGAACAACCGACCAACTTTCGGACTTGAACCCAAAATCAGGGTACCTTCGAAGTAATACTGGGTAGGTTGGTGTGCCTAGGCTCGGCGCAGTCCGGGGCAGAAGCAGGACAGAAAAAAACTCGAATTCCATCTGAAACTCAGGCAGTCGAGTGTGAGGAATACGTAACATGTGAACATTGTGCAGTTATGACCCCTCGAAAGACCAGTACTGGTACTGCACAGCAGGCAGGTGTGTATGCGCAGGGAGTACGGTACGTGTCTTTATTCGGTACAGTGAGTGCGAATTGGGAAAGGTGGCCACCTGTGGCGAAGGGGGGAACCAGGGGCGCAGCACGTCCGCGCTATCGTGGTGGGTTACTGTGATAAATCCGAGTCTGCAGTGAGTTGAGTTGTAGCGGTGGTGGCCGACCTGGACCATCGGACCTGTCCGAGTAGTATAGGGAGTGGGTAGCGGCCGCGACTGCGACCACGTCTCTGCTGGCCGCGTCACAAACTCTCTTCCGCGGAGTAGTACTAGTGGTATGTACAAAAGTTGCTTACCTAGAATTTTCCGAGGGCAACGCGGTCGAACTGCAACTGTCCTGCATAACTCAGACGTGCCTCGACCTCAGGCATACTCCAAGTCATGCCCCCATTGCAGAGAAGGAATTACATTTCCCGGGGCCACATCCGGGCCTAAGGTCAGTGAGGAATGTAGTAACGATCAGGTAGTCAAGTTCAACTTCAACTGAGAATACACTCGAACGTGTTTACATAAGGCATCACGTGTGGCTATCTCTGCGTGCGGACTCGGAGGCAAGGCCCGGGATTAATACAAAGCAGCAGGGTCAGTCAGGATATGAGTTTCGAATGCATGCGCGGGAGATCGTCTCGCACCAAGGACCTGAGGTATTTAAGAGTCTCCTTCAGCCAAGAAACGTGTCTTAGAACGATAAAGTGAACCGAACTCGTGTCTAAAGTCTAGTCGGACGTCCGGGACGTTCCCTGTAATCATCTCTCGTCATTTTCTCACTGTTTAGTTTCACCTCTCGGTAGCCCCGATCTTGGCTGAGCTGGCCCCAGTAGTTCAACAAGGATATGATCTTGTAGAGAAGATAGGTCAAGGTGTAAATCGAATGTTATTGAATACAACTATATTCATCTGGTGTGCGGAAGGGTCCGTCCGCCTTCTAGATTGGTGGACTGGTGTTGACTAAGTTAGGCTCCGTGCGGAGCACGGGCCTTTGCTAGTATAGTAAGCAATAAGATAAAGGAATTACAGTACTGGTCTAATAATGAATATACTATTGTTTAGAATGGGAATCGCGGGGTACTGTCAGGATCGATATTCGATCTGCACGTGGTGTCATCAACATCTACTGCGAGGAAGGAAATGGACATAGACATACCTAATAGGCGATCGGTCTAAATCAGGGTCGTGGTCCTCGCCTGAAATGATACGTGCACGCCTTCGCTTGTAATGCGTGGGAGGGGGGGATAGTGGACCGGGAATACATAATGGCGGAGTGATTGAAGGTGGATCGGCCACTGTGTGCATTTGCGTTGGTTCTTGTGTTAGGAGATTCTCGGCTGTGGGGAGAGGATAGATGATAGACAGTCGCTGCGGCTTGCTGGGGAGCTCGGAAGACGTGAGCGGTCCGCTTGTAGTAGTGCATTTAATCTTCGTGCTTATGTCGTCCTCGAGCACGTCGTTGAGCAATATTGAATCTGCCTCGTCAGAAAGAGTCGAGAGTTGCCTAGACTCCACGAGGGTACTGTCGTCCGGAGCCGTCTCTGTGTCGAACTTGGAACCGACGTCGCGGTCGATAATGTTAGGGAGGTGCATGACGGCGCGAGCGCCAAATGAGTCCCGGCGGTGACGCAGAACTGCGAGGATGCTCTTTCGGCTGAAGATGGAGGCAGGTTTCACTGAGAGGAGATGGACGAGCTGGCCAAGGCGGGGAGCAGAGACGCGCATCGCGTGGCGAGGAAGGAAAGCAATTCTGGAAACGAAAATTGCGAACACCACACTGCAGAAGGGAGGTTTTACTTTATATTGTACTGGGGGCATGGGGTTTGTGTGGTCGCCTATGGCTCGTGGTCGTGACCGCGAGCTTTGAGCGTGGCACGCCTCATGAGCCGAGCCGTGTGATGTGATGTGGCCGCCGCTGGACCGCCCCACGGCACGGCACAACGGCACGGCACAAGGCTAGCTAGGACGGCCGGGGCCCTCCTGGGTTACACGTGACCTCCGTGTTTATCGGTCAGTTCGCGACTCGGAGTCGAGGCCAGCCATTCGTTCGAACCACGCGACAACGGTCGCGACGCGGCGCACTGCTGCGTCGTTCGCACCGAGACGCAGGTCAGGACGCAGGCGCACATCGGCTGGAACGGATCGGCGTGGCATCGTACGGTAACAGATTTCTGCGCGCGAGCGGAGATTCGGCGACGCTGTGAGGACGGGCGTGGGTCCTCCACCACCGCCACCACCTTCCGTGACGGTGGCTAGGACGTCTATTAAATACGTAGAGGGTCAGCGGTTGCACGCGCACAACGCGAGAGATCATGCGTGCGGCGGATGAGCGAGCGCACTTTCAAAGTAAACCACATCACCGCGGCGTACGCCCTCCGCTTGCGTCGCGCCGCCCCACATCTCCGCGACTTCCCGCCACGCAGTAAGCTTGCGAATCGTGCTCGCCTCGTCTCCCACGATCAGACGCAGCACGGAGACGACGCGCCCCGCGTCTGGCCCCCGGCGTACGGTCACCTCGTCCGGCCCATCAGCTTCGAGCACGGCAAGTAGCAGACACGCCTTGCCCTGTGCGGAGGCAAGCGCAGAAAGTGCGTTGAGGGAGAACTGAAAGTCGGGGAACCGGGCGATCGACGACGTATCGGAATAGGAGCCGGTGGAGAAGTCTTGCGTCTCGAAGTTGTTCTGCCCTAATGGCGCCATACGCGAGGTTGATGCGCCCAACGGTGGTCTATTCATAGACTCGTTCTCGCCTTCGGGCTGGGTCGTCGTGGCCCAGGTTATCAGAGTCGTTTGATCTGAGAAGGCCGCACGATGTCAGTTGCCAGCGCCAGAGCGACTCGGCCGGATCCTATGTGTTGTGGCAGTCTCACCTTCTCGCATGTCGTGCATCAAGTCCTCTTCAACCGTCTGGGTATCTCCTTCGCCATCATCTTCGTCCCCGAATATGATGTTCTCGTACACAGTTGAGATGCGTCGACTAGCAGCGTCGAGTGCAGAAGATACTGGAAAGTGTACGACGCTTGTATCCTTTGATACTGGGTCAGCGATAGACGCGACTGTGCGCCATTGAAAGGACACTTTATCATCGCTAGGTGTACTCGTGGTCGAGGGTGGCGGTGCCCCAAGAAATACAGTATATCTCATCGAGGGTGAGGTAAAATGACAGGGGAACTAATAATACACAGTAGAAGCGCGCGTAATGGTCCAAAATACTACTAGTATACTGTAAGGTCTGCATGTCTGCCACCCCTGGAATTGCACGTTTTCGCCCCTTCAAACCACTGACTTCAGTAATGCTACAATGATCCTCACACCTCGGTGCGCCACCAAGACTATCGCCTCCTCATCCTCTGCCCCACTCGCGTGCTTAACGCCACTACCTGTCTCACTTATTCCTTTGACTCTTTAGATTACTTTGCTATGCTGCATCGTGCCTCGGCCATCAGCAAAAGTGCAAGAAGATTATTGGGCATGATCAGGCCTGATCATGTCTATCATGTCCATCATGCCCGATCCCACTGTGGGCCACATGATATAGCTTGGGAATGTTAGGGTACCTCAATCACAAATTGTGAGTACAACTATGCGATATTATTGCGGGACCTAGAGGCCTGGGAACTCCGCCTCCTCGCCCTCGGCGCGTTTTCCCTTTCGGCCCACTACTTTTCGACCCCCTCAGGCTTCTCGCCGTTCTCTGTCTCCTGTCAGTGTTGGTTGGAACCGCACGTGCCGCTTGTGAGAAGGTTTCAGTGTCTGAAACCTGGCTCAGTGGGGACATGTTACGATGGGTGGAACACCCGGGGTCATGTGGCACGGGGATAGCAGGTGGAGGAGTAGAGGGAGACGCGTTGGCGTTGGAGGGGTCTGTGCTGCCGGAGAGGTCCCCGGGCGCGTGGATATTGGCGTTAGGAGTGTCGACGCTGGAAGTGTCCGTACCACCAGAGAGATCCTGGGGTGTGCGGACATTGGCGTTAGGAGGGCCGGGGGGCGCAGGCTGATTGCTTGGGCCTGGGGTAGGTGTATGCGATGTATATATCAATATCAGCTTCCGGAAAGTAATCTTCACGTACCTGTCAAAATTGCGACGCGGGCCATCGCTGCCTTGTGTGCTGCTTTGCGCGTGGCCCTCCGGCAAGTGAATGCGTGCCATTCTTCGTCTGGCTCTTCCTCATGAGCTATCTTTCCACGCTCATCTCCAAAGACCTGGCTGCAGCGATTGTCAGCCCCTTGTACATGTGTGTAGCTTGGGACCTACTAGTTCCACCAACACATGGTGTGGTCAACCCACGGGTCTGTGGGGTTGGCGAGCCGCATAATCATTGCGCGATAGAATTTCCCGTAATTGAAATGGTCATCCTTTATATGCCAAATCCTCTTGGACGACAAAGAGAATCTGGCCTAATGCAAGGATAAGTTCCTCGCAGTGCAACAGATAAAGTGCTACTTTCCGCTACGGCTGCGTATGCGATCATCTGTGGGGTGATGGTCTCAA
>QLOZ01013760.1:0-12661 GCA_003314065.1 Lactarius sp. MG50
CGGTCCGGTTGCCCCATTTGGAAGGTCAAAAACCGGACCGGACCGGACTTTTAAACACTACTGAGGAAGATGCCTGAACCGTGGCGTGTCTTTAATGTGGATGGATCGGAAAACAAGGAAGGAGTACTTACCCAGTACTGCATTCTAAGGGTAAAGAAGGGGGAGCAGGAAGAGCTCCAGAGATTCTATGTCACTGGCCTAGGAAGTGACTGCGCGATCCTCAGCTTTCCATGGCTCAAAGCGTTCAATCCCAGCATCGATTGGCAGAAGGGATACATCAGGGGCCCACCAGTACGCATAGAGACCGCCCTCTTCAAATGGGCCAGGCAAAGAGTGGTGGCCAGAGTGCTCGAGGCCGCGCGCAGGGATGAAGCGTGGGAAGAAGGGGATGAAGTGATTTGCTATGTCCGCCCACTCCCCAGACTATCCGAAAATTTGGAGCCAAACAAAAGCAAACAACCGGCGGAAGACCTAACCAGTTTGCCAACACAATATCGGCAGTTTGAGCGGCTGTTTTCAGAACGCACATCGTGACGCTTCCCACCGGCCCGGCTGGAAGATCATGTGATCCGTCTCAAGCCTGGCGCACCAGACTTCATCAATGCTAAAGTGTATCCCCTCACACGAATGGAAACAGCTGCAGAGCAGGAATTCGTCAAGAAAAACAAGGAGCTGGAGCACATTGAGGACAGCACATCAAGATGGGGGGTTCCCTTCTTTTTTATTAAGAAAAGGGATGGAACGCTACGACCCATACAAGACTACAGAGAAGTAAACACCTGGACTGAGCGCGACGTATACCCGATGCCTCGCATCGAGCAGATTCTGGAGGAGCTCCATGGAAAGACGCTCTTCACCACCTTGGATGTGCGAGATGGATACAACAACATCTGCGTTGCCCCGGAAGACCGGTGGAAGGCGGCCTTCAAAACTCCTAGTGGACTTTATCAGCCGACTGTGATGTTCTTTGGGATGACCAACGCCCCTGCCACCTTCCAGAGGTGCATGGATTGGATACTAAAACCAGTCAGGGACAAATACCCTGGGAAACTCTTTGTCTATATGGACGACATACTGATAGCCACGGCGAACGATCTGGTGCTGCACCGCCAAATTGTGACAGAAGTAATGACACGAATGGTGGAGGAGGACCTCTTCCTCAAACTCAGCAAATGCCACTTTGAGCAGACGGTGGTGGATTATCTGGGGATAAGGATAGAAGGCGGGATCATTCAGATTGACCCCACCAAACGCAATGGGTTGGCGGAATGGCCTGAGGAGCTGCGCGACCTCAAACAAGTGCGCAGCACCCTAGGTGTCTTTGGTTACCAGAGGCCCTTCATCCCTGGGTATGCCAGCATCGTCCAGCCTATACAGCAGCTCACCAAGAAGGGAGTCCCATTCGTCTGGACCAAGGCCTGCATGGAAGCGGTACGAACCTTGAAGTGAATCATCACCAGCGATCCCGTGCTGAAAAGGCCTGACTATGACAAACCCTTCATCTTGGAAGTGGATGCCTCGCAGTATGCTCTCAGGGCCATCCTGTACCAGCCAGAAGGAAAGAAGCCACGTGCAGTAGGATACTACTCAAAGGCGCTTAGGGCATGACACGGGTTTTTGCTGATTTGTTTTCCCACGGCCCCTGGAAGGTCAAGTTTTGGACGAAATTCTTAGTTGAGGAGTGAAACTGATAGAGAATTGATTGAGCTATATCTCCACCAAATCTCAACCGATTTGGATGATTATTGGTGTGTCAGGAAGCAAAACACTGTGGAAAATCGTGCAGTTTCTCAACCCGTACGGTTTTTCACAATGTTTTGCTTCCTGACACACCAATAATCATCCAAATCGGTTGAGATTTGGTGGAGATATAGCTCAATCAATTCTCTATCAGTTTCACTCCTCAACTAAGAATTTCGTCCAAAACTTGACCTTCCAGGGACCGTGGGAAAAAATTTAAGCCAAAACCCGTGTCATGCCCTAAAGGCGCTCATCCCTGCAGAAAGGGGGTACGATGTGTATGACCGAGAGCTCCTGGCCTTAGTGAAAGGGCTAGAACACTGGCGACACATCCTGCTAGGGTCAGAACATGTGGTGTGGGTATACACGGATCACAGAAACCTCCAATATTACCAACAACCTCAGAAACTCAATCGACATGTGGCTCGGTACATCCCACGCCTGGTGGAGTACCACTTTGAGCTAGTGCACAAGCCAGGAGCAACAAATCAAGCTGATCACCTGTCTTGGCGACCTGGACTGGACGAGGGGCAAGACGATAACAAGAACGTGGTGGTCTTGCCTGGTCACCTGTTCTGCCGTGCGCTTTCATTAAGCACCCTGGAGCAGGAAGTACGGGACGCCCAGCAAGGGGCTGAAACGTTGATGGAAGAATGGAAGGAGGAGTACGATCTGAGCCGAGAAAGGGGAAGTTGGACGTATAAGGGACGACTAGCTGTCCCAGACCAGGAGGGGCTAAGAAGGAGGCTGGCATCAGGGTACCACGACCACACACTGGCGGGGCACCCTGGGATCGCCAACACCTTCGCAGCACTGGCTCGTGATTATTGGTGGCCAGGGCTGAGAAAATTTGTCACTGCATATGTCCAAGGATGTGCGACCTGCCAGGTGACCAAGCCCAAAACCACCAGGCCGTGCATCCCCCCTTTTCCTATCACGACTCAAGAAGCCCAACGCCCTTTTGCGATGATCGCGCTGGACCTAATCGTGGACCTCCCCCCATCAGAGGGATACGACTCGATCCTCACCATCACCAATCATGATGTGACTAAAGCTGCACTGTTCTTCCCCTGCAACAAAACGATCGGAGGTGTGGGCGTGGCCACCCTCTACGCCCAGCATGTTTTCCCACACTACGGAGTCCCTGGGTGGGTGATCTCAGACAGAGACCCCCGTTTCACCTCTCACTTCACAAAGGAACTCTGCCGCCTGTTGGGTGTGGAACAGAACATTAGCACGGCGTACCACCCTCAGACCGATGGACAATCAGAACGCACCAATCAGTGGCTAGAACAGTACCTTCGGATCTATGGAAACTTCCAGCAAGACGATTGGGCACAATGGTTGCCCATGGCGCAATATGTGCATAATGCTTGGCCCAGCACCACCATGGGGTTTACCCCTTTCGAACTGCTTCTGGGGTGCACACCCAAGGTGCACGTGCCGGGAAGGATCGAATCCAAAGCACCAGAAGTGGAAAAAAGGGGGAAACAGTTACAGGAGATCCGTGAACAGGCCCAGAGGGCCATACAGCACGCGCAAAAACTGGTGGTGCTGCAGGCTGAATGAAGAGCAGGATGACACATCTTCACCCCGTTCACTGAAGGAGACAAGGTTTGGTTGGATGGAACCAACCTCAAGCTGTCACACCCCTCCAAGAAGTTGGCAGCGTGGAGGTATGGCCCCTTCAAAGTGCTCAAGGTGATTTCACCAGTGGTCTACAAACTGGAGATCCCCGGTACTTGGAAGATCTTCGACACCTTCCACGCCTCCCTGTTGTCTCCATATAAGGAGATGGAAGAGCATGGCCCCAATTTCCTGGAGCCGCCACCTGAACTGATCAAGGGTGAAGAGGAGTATGAAGTGGAGCAAGTCCTAGGCACAAAGAAGATCAGAAGACAGCTCCACTTCTACATCAAATGGAAGGGATACGCCGAGGTGCACAACACCTGGGAACCTGCAGGAAATGTGAACGTGCCAAGGTTGGTGAAGGAGTTCTACAAAAGGAACCCCTCAGCGGTGCGAGAAATGATACTTAAGCCCTGGGAAAAGGACCAGAAGGCAATGACCAACTCCTCTCCCTCGTCCTCTCGCCTCTCCAACGGCTCCCCTCTTGCTCGCCTCTCCATCTCTGATGCTGTGCACCAAGAACGCCAAGAAGGGATCAGTGAGGTCCTCGAGGGGAGCGCCCCAAGCGTTGCCCTCTGGTTCGACAACACCTCTCCCTACACGTCGCAGGCAACCCGCGCGGCTGCCGCCGCCACGGCGTATGAGGACTACATGTGCGACCCAATCCCGCCAATCCCCCACGCCGATGCCGACGCAGACCAAGCATCGCTCCAAGCCCTCGCTGTGTCCCCCGTGGCTGTGGCCGATGTACAATACGACGGCTAGGGAGGTGAGTCGAGTGCGGCAAGCACTGAGCGAGCCCCCTCCCGCCACAACGACGATGCAGCCGGCACCACTGATGCAGTGCCTGGCCCTCCTGACGCCCTGGGGGGAGCCCATCGGGGTGGTCACGGAGAGGGTCACCCCCCGCGAAGCCTGGAAGAAGCAAGAAGAGTGGATACGCCAACACAAGGAGTGGAGGAAGACCCTTGGCTAACGTACGACCCTCACCTGCATGACGCCGGTGATATGTTGACTGACCCTGCCGACCCCACCTGTGACTGAACCAGCGAGTCGAGGGCACCTCGCCTAAGGAGGGGGGCAGTGCGACAGGTAGGACTGACTTTGGCTTGCTATTACTGTACCATTACCTGTCATGTGACGCCTGGAGTCACATGACGCATCACCCCACTTCCTGGTTGTCCCCCCTCCCGTGCCGAGCGTCAGCTGAAGGCACAGGGGGACGCGTCCACCTCCCGGCTTCCCACCTCCCATGACTCCCATGGGACTATGCTTACTTATTCCATACTCATACCTGACTCGCGTGGGTCTCAGGTGGCAGGAGGGTGACGCGGCCGCAGCAGGGACTATGTATATAAGGCACAGTAGCTTGGGGCTTATTCCCCAAGCTTCTGCTTAACTCTCCGATTACGCACTCGTATCTCATCCACTAGCATATCAGTTTGGTGCTAGAACAATCTTATCTACTCGTCTTGTGCCCTTGTCCGGTCTCCTCTCATACACGTGTGACTTAAGAGAAGTAGCATCGCCTTCTTTGTTGTACACAAAGAAGCCCTTGCTACCCCTCACTCCTCCTTCTCTGCACCGGACAAGGCCATAGCTCTGCTTGAAGCAACATCAAGCAAAGCCTCTGCCTCGCCTCGTCCCGAGTCCCCTTGTGTCCCTGTGACCTTGGTGACTTCAAGTCATCTTGTGTTTGATGTCGACGCCCCGTGCGTGGTGTAGCAGGTTTTGTTTAACACTGTGAAATAATGGGTTGGACCTTGAAATGGTTTTGGATTATAAATTGTATAGTACCTATGAAAAAATAATTGGTTTTTTGTGAAATGAGCTCAGCCACTTGATAAGTTGATCATAGGTGTAAACAATCTAGTTAAATAATATATTATAGTTCAAGAATTTTTCAATAATTCAACACCATATTTAATTCAACACCACTTGTCATCTTTCCTGAGCTTTCTGTCTTGCACACTTGCTGACCAGCTGAAAAGTAATGAAAAGTGCCTAAAAGTTAGAAAGATTTTTGTGAATTGGCTGATGAGCTTGCTTTGAGCCATGGTACCTCATAACCGTGACATGATGTGCCTTGGTTCTTTGATGGAATTCCCTGACCAGGTCTGGTGCAAAGACCATAGTTGCTGGTTCCCAGGTGTTGTCAGCATGTGGGTAATTCTTCCATTTGATTAGGTACTGGTGTTTGTGCTTCCTGCCCCAGTGGCACTCTCCCATGATGCACTCAACTTCCCATTCTGATGCTCCTTCAATGATTTCTGGTGGGGGGCATGTGTAATTGGGTCCATGAGTGCTTGTTTCTTGGTAAGGTGTCAAAAGGTCAACATGAAACACATTATGAATTGTCCATGATGGTGGTAACTCAAGTTGGTAAGTGACTGGGGAGATGACTGATGTGATTTTGAATGGTCCAAAGCACTTAGGCACTAGCTTAGTACTGGGGTAGTAGGTTTTGATGTGGCATCCTTCTAGCCAGACCTTTTGATCCTTCTGAAACCAAGGTGTTACTGTCTTTGGTGGCACATTCAAGAGTGCTTGCATGTGCTTCCTTGTGTTGGTGATGTGCATGAGGTGATCTTGCACTGCTGGTGGGTTTGTAGGGTCATCATCTATAGTGCACTGAGGTTGGTAGCCAAAGAGGAGTTTGTGTGTGGTGAGTTTGGTGTGATCATGTGGCCAGGAGTTGAACACAAACTCCACCATTGGGAAATAGTAAGCCCACTGGTCCTGTTGGTCTGGAACCCAGAGGCGTAGGTACTGTTCTACTTGTTGATTGGCACATTCACTCTGGCCATCTGTTCTGGGGTGGAATGCGGTGCTGATATTTTGTTTGGTGTGTACACTCTTTGTCAATGTGTGCACAAAGTGGGATGTAAACCTGGGGTCTCGATCTGAAATGATGCACTGGGGCAGTCTGAACCAAGGGAGGATGTGACAGAAGTACAAGGCAGCTACACCTTCTCCAGTGATGGTGGTTGAGCAGGGGAGGAAGTGTGCAGCTTTGGAGCAGCCCTGGTCAACAATGGTGAGGATCGTGTTGTATCCTGAGGAGAGAGGGAGGTCTGTGATGAGATCCATTGAGACACTTTGGAATGGTCCCTCTTCTGCTGGAACATCAATGGGAAACAATGCAGCTCTGGGTTGAGTAGTGCGTGCTTTAGTCTCTTGGCATTTAGCACATCCTCACACATATTCCTTAGTGAATTGCTCAAGTTCCTCTCCCCCTTTGTAGTGCCTGTGCAGCAAGGCAAGTGTGTTCTTCACTCCTGGGTGTCCAGTGAGTGGGTGATCATGATAACATTGGAGGATTTGCCTCTGTCCTTCCAGGTCTGATGGAAATGTGGCGAACTGTAGCATGGCAATGCATTCTAATGGAAATAGGGTGATATTTTCATTGTTGTGCTCTCCTTTATCTCCTGGGGGATGTGAGAGGAAGTCTGCTGGGATGTGTTGCTTGTTAGGCTCAAGTGTGGCCTGGTGCATGATGTGTGCATCTGGTGGGTTCTTGGCTTGGTCTAGCCCAAGCCTAGGCTTCTGAGACTCTGGGAGGGCCTGGAATACACAGGTGAAGAGAGGGTTCACAAGTGCACAAGTGCAAACAATGCACAAGTGTGAAGAGGACAGTTCTTCTTGGTGCAGGTGGAAACAAGTCATAGCTCAACTATTACCTCCTAAGCTAAGAGGGATAGTGAAGGCTAAAGCTCTCAGAAGGACCTGAGAGGGACTCTAGCTTCAGAATGGGTGGAACTAGCTTGATTGCTCAAGAAGTTGAGTCTGGGGTACAAGTAGTCAAAGCGATGCACTATAAGTACTGAGCTGGTAGGTAGGAGTGCATCATAAGTGAGGGTACAGGGTACACATCATAGTACAAGGGCATAGGGCCCAAGTGCATCATGAGTAGGTGATCAGTAAGCAGAAGAGTGGGTATGTGTCATGGTACCAGGGCAGAGGGCCCTAGTGCGTCACTTGGTAGGTAGTCAGTAAGCAGGAGAAGCAGCCGAGGCTATTGGGTTAAGGGTAAGGGTACAGGGCAAAAAGAAAAGGTAAGTAAGTGGTCCAGATTGTAACATTGCTTGCCTGGTATGTGTACGAGTTTGAAATCATATTCCTGGAGCTCTGGTGACCACCTGGCTTGGTGGCAATTGAGATTTTGTGGGCATAAGAAGTACTGCAAGTTGCAGTGATCTGTGCAAATGATAACTTTGTGTTCACTGCTTGCAAGGTATGCTCTCCAGGTGCATAGGGCATCCAATATTGCAAAGGCTTCTCTGTCTGCAACATCCCAGTTGCATTGTGTGGCATCAAAGGTCTTGGAGTGGAATGCAATGGGGTGGAGGTGATTGTGCTCATCTAGTTGTCGCAGGACTGCACCAAGTGCGTGCTAGGATGCATCTGTATCCACATAGAACTGTTTGCTGAAATCTGGTTGTTGCAGTACTGGTGCAGAGGCTACACTGTTCTTGAGGGTGTCAAAGGTGGCTTGTTGTTCTTCTGTCCATTCCCAGGGAGTGTCCTTGTGCATGAGTTCATTCATGGAGTGTGCCTTTTCACTGAACTTGGGGATCCACTGGTGGTAGAAGAGGCAGAAGCTGATGAATGCGTGCATGTTGTGCACACACTTGGGGACTGGCCATTCTAGGATTGCTTTGACTTTGATGGGGTCCATGCAGAGGCAATCTTTCTCAAGCATAATGCTGAGGTATTCCACTGTCATGACTTCGAAGAGGCACTTGGCTGGCTGCAAATAGAGATTGTGTTTGAGGAGGACTTCCAAGACCTGAGTGGTAATGCATTGATGTAGTGTATAGTCCAATGGTGTGTGCACAAGAATGTTGTCCATGTATACTGTGACATATCCTCCATCAATGAGTTCCTTGAAGATCTGATTCATCATGGTTTGGAACATTGCTGGGGAGTTGGTGAGGCTGAAGAACATGACCATTGGTTCGAATAGTCCTAGGTTTGTCTTGAATGCGGCCTTCCATTGATCTCCTTCTCGTATGCAGATGTTGTTGTAGCCCCATTGGATGTCCATCTTGGTGAAAAGTGTGTGCCCTCTCACCCTGTCAATGAGCTCTGGGATGAGGGGGAGTGGGTAGCAATTGCGGACTGTGACAGCGTTGAGTTTGTGATAATCAATTACTAGACATAGGTCTCCATTCTTTTTCTTGACAAAGAAGACTGGGAATGCATATTCTGACTCTGAGGGTCTGATGAGGCCTTGTGCTTCATTCTCCTTGGTCCATTGATGCAGGAATACTTGCTCCTTGGGGTTGAGTGGATATATTTTACAGTCAAAGTTAGTTGGTGCATCTGGTTTGAGGTTGATAGCATGGTCCCATGGTCATGAACCTGGGAAGCGTTGAGCTGCTTGTTCACTAAGGCGTGACACAGGTGCAGGTGACACCGCGGTTTTTGGTCATGGTTTGTCACGGGTGTGGGTGCGGTTTTGGGATTTCCCACCCAAGGCAAAACTGCACCCTTAATCACAGGTTATGGGTTCTTATGGTTTTTACTACTATGGCTTTTGTTTTTGCTACCAGCTATTTTGTTCTTTGTTTTTTGTTTTTTTTTGTTTTTTTTGTTTGTTTTTACTGGTTCCATGTGTTGGCCAGTCATGTGGCATCTTCTCTCATGCTGCCACCATCCCCACCTCAAAACACGAACGTGTGGGGTTTTCCAACCACCACCCCCCTCCCTTGCTCCAAACGCGAGATGGAGGGGGGTTTCTGTCTGCAGTGCTGCCAACGCCGTCCCCTCAAAAAGGACTTCAAGAAGTTTTTGAACCACCACAAGATATGTTTCTTTTTTTTCTTTTTTTTTGTTATACTAACAAGTCTTTGATGATGACAGCTCACTCCTTGTGTTTAACGCGAGGTTACAATGACACCCCCACATTGCCTCGCATGCCCTACATCGCCCGCACGCTCCACTGGCACATCACCTGCGCACCCTACATGTCCCGCATGCACGCACACTGCCCACATGTAATAAGTAGAGTAATTAGTTATTAGCACTTTTGTAATAAATCGCATTTGGCCTCTCCCCCCTCCCTTGCTTCAACTGCGAGTCGGAGGGGTTGCGCTGTTTACCACCACGTGGCCTTCAATCGGTTGCCCACCCACCCGCCTGCGTGCCCGCTGATTGCCTGCTGGCAGATCGCATGCACGCACACCTGTGCGCCCACTGATTGCCCCCCTCTGGCAGATTGCACGCCCACACGACGCCCACACCCTTGCACGATGCCCACACGCTGCCCGCATGCCTGCACAACGCCTGCACGCCTGCACAACACCCACATGCCCGCACGACGTCCGCATGACACCTGCACAATGCCCGCATGCCCGCATGATGCCCGCATGCCCGCACGACGCCCACATGCCTGCATGACGCCCGCATGCCCGCACGACGCCCGCATGCCCACATGACATCCGCACGATGCCCGCACATCTGCACGATGCCTGCACACCTGCACAATGTCCACACAATGCCCGCATGTCCACACAATGCCCACACGCCTGCACGACGTCCACATGATGCCTGCATGCCCACACGATGTCTGCACGCCCACATGATGTCTGCACGCCCATACCATGCCCACACAATGTCTGCACGCCCGCACAATGCCCACACAATGCCCGCACACCCACACGACGTCTGCATGCCCGTACCACGCCCGCACGACATCCGCACGCCCGCATGACACCTGCATGACGTCCACACGCATGCACGCTGCATGACTCACACACGCTGCACTGCACACCGCATGCACGCACGCCCGTACGCTGCACGCACGCACGCCCATACGCTGCACGCATGCACGCCCGTACGCTGCACGCACGCACGCCCATACGCTGCACGCATGCTGCATGCACAGCTGCCTGTGCACTCGCAGATTGCACACTTGTTGGGATGCCTGGGGGGTCATGTATATAGCTATGTAGTTTCCTTGCGTGCCCTTATGGCCGTGTTTTTTTTAAATATTATTGCTTCATACACCTGTGGGTCCACAAAACCGCAAAAAACCGTGAGGAAACCACGGTTAAAAAAAAAACCATGAACATTTATGGTTTAACCGCACCCATAACCATTCGGGTGCAGTTTTGATGGGTGTGGGTGCAGTTTCGGGAAATCCCACCCGGGGGTTACCCATGTCACGCCCTATTGTTCACTGAATACCTTGTGGAAGCGGTGGTAGTGTGCAGGTACTATCTGGTCCCATGTTCTTATTTCCGCAGATTGAGCTTCTTTAGCAATGTGTTGGGAGACAGTGGCTTTGCATAGGCATACAATGAGTTCATCTCCTGGTTCCAGGAGTGGTGGGCATGGTGGGATTTTAGTGTGGAAGCCAGCAACATGTACAGGAAGGGTGGGTTCCATGAGGGCTGCTTCTGGTGTGCGTATGATGACCTCTGAGTCCAGCGTGCCTTTAGTCCAATTCACGTGTGGATTGGTAGCAGCGAGCCAGGGGTACCTGAGGATCAGGTTGTCTCCTCCTAGTTCTGCAACATAGAAGTGGTGGATGTGGCTGTCTTTTCTGGTAAAGACCTCAAGTTCAGTGAATCTAGTGAGTTCCCCAATGCTGTTCTTGCTCCCATCTGCGTTGTGCAACTTTCTGGGGCATCTGAGGGGTAGTGTGGTGAGTTTATGTCAGTTGATGAATGCTGGGCTGATGAAATTTTCTGTTGCTCCACTGTCTAGGAAGGCAGGGAGTGCAGCCTTGACTGTCGATGTGTGTAACTGAGCTGGGATACACATAGATTTGATTCTTGGTAGGTACACATCATGACAAAACATGGCCTGAATACTGGCCAATGTATTCAGGCATTTGGAAAACCCTGACTTTCCCACATCTGTCCCACCCTGTTGTAATCATCATCATTGAGCACTGCCATAGCTTTGAGAATGGTGTCTGGGGTGGCCAGGCCAGTGGGTGTAGGAATGGTGACTACTTCTTCTTCTTCTGCATACTCCTGCTTGTCCTGCACTTCCTGGATTTTGGCCACATGTGGGGGCCTTCTGCCCTTCCTCTCTGGGCAGGTATTGGCCAAATGGCCCTGTTTCTTGCACTGGAAGCAGCAGCCTTCCTTGTGGAGGTGGGCCTTCTCTGTGTCACTGATAGTGGCCCTGATGCGGTCAACCTCCATGGGGACTGGTGTTACTGATCTTCATATACGACTAGGGTGAGGGACAGTGACTGACATACGTGTATAGTAGAAATTTCTCAGGCTCTTGTACTTATAAAAGCGTCCCTGAGTGTGCAAAGGGACCCTAAGCTAGTTCTTCTGTACCAATACTAGCCTGACTCGATCTCTCCATTCGCCTTGTGAATCACGAACTCCTCAGGGTGATTCCCTGACATCGACCCCTTTTAGTCTGAAGACCTCACCGCTCTGTGCGAGACTAAGTGATATGCATGGCTACGCGTAACATAAGAACTAGCTTCACGACATTGAACTGGCGATGCTCACCCCTAGTGTTTTGAAGTCCGGTCCATAGGACCGGAAAAAAACCGGGACCGGACCGGACTGGACCGGTGGCAACCGGACTTTCGGTTGCGGTTGCACCCGGATCCCAGAATGCCCGGTTGCGGTCCATCCCCAATTCCGGGTGCCGATGAACCGCCCAAAAACCGACCGCAACCGGTCTTAGACCGGACTTTCGGCGCTTATTGGAACCTGCGAGTGCCCTCGTCGTCAACGCGCTCTCAACGTCCACAACCACAGAATGGCTGTCTTACAACAACTCTGTGTCGCTTGCTATCATTTCCTTCTCACATTGAACCTCAAAAAGAAGGTAAGTAACTCCAGTTAAGGATACAAAGCTGACTTATCCTTCCAGGTCATAAGTGCAGCAGAGGTCGTCACCGCCTCGCACCAGCACCGTCCCGCCATGCGCCAGGTCACGCCAGGACCACCATCGCCCCCGTGGCGCCAGGACCGTCACCACCGCGCCAGCACCGCCGCTGCGCTAGGGCTGTCCCCGCCGCTGCGCCAGGAGTCCAGGACCGTCACGCCGCACCACTGGCACCATCGCTGCCGCCGCGCTGGGACTGTCCCCGCCTGCCCCCGCCGCGGCGCCGGGACACTCCCGGCCGCCGCTCCAGGACAGTCACGCCAGTACCACCATCGCCGCCCCCGCGCCAGAACCGTCACGCCAATGCCGCCATCGCCGCCGCCGCGGCGCCGGAACAGTCCCCGCCGCTGCGCTAGGACAGTCACTAGACTCACCACAGCACCACCATCGCCGCCGCCGCCGCCGCCGCCGCGCAAGGACCGTC
>QLOZ01013766.1:0-31026 GCA_003314065.1 Lactarius sp. MG50
ATTTTATCCGGAGGAATCGCTTGTCTTTTTGTCCCGTCCCACCTGCTCCACAAAGGATATATGCTTTCCCGAGTTCCCGAGTCTGGAACCGAACGAGTGTTTGTGGGACCTGTGGACCTGTCATCCTACCTTCATAAGCCCGCGGTTCAACTGGGGTCGTCGCGTGACTCTGACATATACCCGTACTGAGTCGCCGTCCGTGGCCGTCCGTGGTGCTGCGAGTTCTGTCATTTACGCCCATCATGGGTGGAGTGCTGTTCCTGAGGCAAGGCGTACGGTACAAAGCATCTTCCATTTGCGGTCGCGTCTGTATCTTCCCCGTGGGGCGCGTGGTCACGATCACGATAGCTGCATGCATGAATCTACACACATGGGCGCTTCGAGTCGCCACTGTCAAATTGCAGAGTGACCGTACTCCGCCACTCCGCCACCTCGACCACTTCACCCAAGGACTCCGGAGTAAAATCCCCTCGCCGTGAGTTCCCATGAACCAGCGGGTTTAGTTCGGTTTTGGAGAGGCGCCCAGTGGGGATGGAAGAAGGTAACGAAGCCGCGTTAAAGCCTTTCCCCCGAGAGGACAGGGAATCGTTTCGTTCCAGATATACGAATGGCCGTGATTGAACGGATCCGCACTGAATACAACAACACAACAGAGCGATGACCCATCCCCATTCTCATATGCTACTTTGACGATCAACGCATCCGGCTTTTTGGAGCAAGACAAGCGAGGGCAGGAGGACTACCTGTACTAATCGCGTACGTTTCAGTACCACCGCCCGTCTCCTTCGGAGACCTTGGGCCGAATCTGCCGAACGAAGTGCTGTCTGATGGACACTCCACTTGGCAGCACGGACCGACGACATCTGTGTTGTGTACGCGGAAGCCTCGTGCCCTCGAAGTCCTGTAACAGGGAATGAACCTCACCGTAAACCCAAAACAATCGAGCCCTTTCTTTTGTAGGTGTACCAGTGTTCCGTCGATGTGGCCTCGTGGCATTAAAAGTCGTACGAACCCATCTCTTCACACTATCCGTTATTCCCCTTCTTACAAGATCTATACCCTTCCCTTTTCAGATAGCTCAGAGAAGTTCCGCTCTTGCCTTCTCGCATCAAGTTCTCTTTGGGTTCTCCGGGCTTCGTCACTAGAAGTTTCTTGAAGGTCCACATGACTTGATCTCAGGGTTAGAAATGACATTCCCTGATGATCACTATGTGTTGTGATTTGGCACCACAGATTGCCTATCAGCCAAATGTCGAAGTCTGAGTTGAGACAATCAGATGCCGAATCTTAGGAAAGAGAATACTTGCGCCTCGCTCAAACCACGCGTGAGTGAGCTGGCACTGGCGTTTCTGCAGTCCCTGGTAAGCCGGAACACATGCCTTCCACCTTTCCATGTGCTTGTCCATTATATTCCAACATCAGTGCCACTGTCATCCGCGTTTTTTCTTTGGAAATTCATTGATGTGCGCCTGCACATTATCCGCAACATTATGCCTCCATACGTGCCTCATAATCAACGCCCAGATGTCTCATTATCCCATTTTCCGTCACGGTCGCAGCAGATAATGACCCTATCTCGAGCTGGTGTTTTTTGGTTCTATGGGAATCGCGAATCAAAATGCTATCAGGTAGATCATGTGCCAACTTTAGGCAGTCGCTTCCATATTCTCGAACAGGCTACCTGCCATCGTTCACAGTTCCCCCTTATCTGTATCGTGGTCACTGTTTTATGGTGGGAATCATGCCGATCCCTGTGACGGACAACGCTTAGCACTGCTAGCTGCTTATCATCTTTCGAGCACAACCGCCTCAGAGCGGCATGACTTACGACAAGGTCCTTGAACTATGGGCCCTGGAGCGGCTCTACCTCTTAGGTCTCCCCGCAGAAACCCTCTGATGAGATGATGATAGTGGCGACTTCGTTGTCTTCCTTTGTTCGACAGTGATTCTCAAACCTAGCCTTATCGTTGGTATTGAAGAGGACAGCTACGCTCAGAAAACTAGGTTACGTTATCGCGCGAGCAGGCTGATACACAAATAGCACAGTACGCCGTTTGAAGCTTGAAGATTGCGCAACACCCCGTCTTGGGCCCTCAGGGTTCTCGACCCCTTCCGTGCCCCTAGTGTGGTAACAAAGCGTCTCTGTCTATCCCACGCTCGGGACTTTTGACACCCAAGCTTTTGTTTGGCTCTAAGCTAGGAAATAGGGCTCTATCGTGCCGTCAGAGAAAAAAAATGACAATTGGTATCTGGTTGAAAACTAGGAATATGTAATCTTGCGCAGACTGGGCCCTGGCTTTCCAACCTGCCACCACCTAAGGTTTGATGGACGCATCCAGCTCCCCTGTGGTCGCGACGACCTCCACACTCTTCCGGTACAATTCGAGTTCCTCAATTACGTTCATGAGGGCATTGGCTTCCCAACGCCCATAGACGAACCCAACATAGAACATCGTTGTGCCAAGCCATGTGGCGACTGCGCCTCCTAGTACGACAAAAGGTGCCGCTCTATGTGGGAACCAACTAATACCAGTCACGAGAGAGGTAATGACCCCAACACTAAGCCCAAAGACAAACAAGTGGCGTTTTGCACGCGTGCGAGAAAACTGGTAGCATGTGATAAGAGCTCCCAAGACGGCGTTTGCGTCGGCCGCCGCAAGCATCGCCGAAGTCTGGATGGGTGTAGGCGCGGACAGGGCAGAGATAGTGGGCGGTGTCTCTTTCTGTGCCGTGCGAAGCTTGTTATCGGACATCGTGGGCTCGGCCCCATGGGCGGGGTACTTGATTTGCAACGTTGCCGATACCCCGAAATGATCCGAGTACGAAAACGATAAGCCTGGGATTGGCTCTGTGAGGAGGACACGTGCGTCAGTCGCGACGAGTGTGGGTAATGGCGCAGCCGGGGCTAAGGGGGGGGCGGGATCGCGGAAGAGGATGTAATCAAGACGCTTTCCTTGCGATACGCGTGTATGGACGTCAAAGTGTTTGCCAGCAGAGAAAGTATTTAGCGGCGAGTCAGCCGTGACACCGTGCACCTCAACAGCTTGAAAAGGAGACGGCATGGAGGCTAATGTGGCGAAGGAGGGTGAAGGTAGGGGGTGGGTTGCCTCCCAGGCATCGGACAGAGAGGCATGGTCGCGGATGACCGTCATCGGGAGAGTTGTGGGTATACTGTTGAAGTCCCCGGCCTAACTCCGTTGTAGTTCGTAAGAATGTTCTGACGTAGAGATATTAAGAGACTCTTACAGCTATCACGTAGCGACCGAGCTCAGCGGCTTGTTTCGCGAGCTTGGCGAATTCCCATGCATTCACCAATCTGTGGGCGCGGTGATGTTCTGGCCCTCCTTCGCCCCCTTTAGCAAAGAGCTAATTGCTACTTCGATGATATGATAGCGACATAAGGATTTGTATACATACGTGGGTATTAAATACTTGAACTTGACCGAGGGTAGGATGTGTGATGAGGACGCTAGCAGCGGACTTGCCAACAAACCAGTCACCAGCGAAGACATCAAGAGGAGAACCGTTCAAAGAGTAAGGATGTATAGTCGCTGCCACTATTGGAAATTTAGAGAATATTGCTAGACCTGCTCCGAGGGCACCGCTGCGATAAATCCGTCAGGTGTAGTCTGGAGGGGATATGTATGCGAGTATGCACCTGTAGAAAAATTTTGAGAAGGGTAGATATCTCGAAAGGCGGGACCGAGCGATATCATAGTCCGCATACACCCAGAGTTCTTGGAGTGCTATAATGTCGAATTGGGAGCTCTCGAGGTACCGCATAATGGCGTCAATGCGTTCAGACCTACGCTTGGAAACATACTTGAGGCCCCTGAGTCATTGTCAGTATCCTGCAGTGCTCTGTACAGAGATGCACCCGCCAGCAATTGAGAGTAAAGATGTTAAGATGTGTCTCCGCGGAGGACATATCTCGCGAGAACGAGAATACAGGCCCAGGGCAGGGTTTCTGTATAAGTAAGCATGATGCACGCACGCACGTGGCACCCACCACACGGCTCCGTCCAACCAACTAAGTCACCGTGACCCATCATGGCCAACCTCACAAAGGAAGAGTGAGTACTTGGCGTAATATTTTATCTTCATGGTACTGACCGGCAGTCGTCGAACAGTATCGAGATTGCGACGCGCGCCGCGGACCATTTCACTCGACTTTACTATTCTGCCTACGACTCCCCAACACGCGTCGATGACTTGCCGAATTTCTATCGTCCCAATTCAGCTGTGAGTTGGAACGGGAACCCTTACGAAGGCTCTCAAGGCGTTCGCGATCTTATCGCGAAGATGCCAAAAACCCACCACGAAGTGCAGTCCTTTGACTGCCACCCGATCCCCGGTGGGTGACCTCGCGACAACCCTATCCCCCCTACAGGACTACGGCACTCACTTCATAAGACAGGCAGCCAACCACCGTCTCTCCTTATCACTGTTTCTGGAAATGTGACACACGGTGGTGGTCCTAGTGCAAACCCTCCTTCGACTCACAAGAAAAACATCGAAGGCCATCCACGAGTGTTCAGCCAGACGTTTATGCTTGTCCCTGATACCGCTGCGCCCCCCAAAGTGGGAGAAGTGGCAAAATACTACATCGTTGCCGACACGATGCGTTTCGTGGGTTGACAATCGGCAGCCCAACCCTCAAAAGCTTCGTTGGTGATCTCGGATGCTTTCTACCCGCGTGCTAGTGCCTTGCCTTCTAGTTGGGATAACCCGATATACACAGTTATGATTGACCCACACTGCACCCAAGCTATCCCCCATTCGAGAAGGGCACCACACACCCCGGAGGCTTTTCGTTATGGACCGTGTAATCGCGATTATTTCACCTTGTCAAGTTTGCTTCGTGATTGCGGAAATGATTTCCCCCAACTAAACTGCTGCGTGCGGTCGCCTCGTGGTGCAACTCAGCCTCACCTTGGCATTGGGCGCTCCACAACCACCACGATCGATCGTAGGGGTCATGTTACATGTTCAAATCCACGGATGTTCAGAAATCTAGGAATAATACACCGTTCGTTGTCTTGCAGTGGAAATCTACGCCTCTAAACGTAACCAGAAAGGAACCCCAATATATGCCCGTTTACGGTAAGATTGTGTCACACTATTAGTGAAATGGCGTGGACTGTGCTACTCGACGGGGTATCATAACGGGGTTATGGCTTCGATTTTTGAACAACTATTGACAAGTGATAGGCGAAATGAGATAAGTCGCAAATTTCAGTCGAGAAAGTCACGATGTAAGCTTCAGCCCAACTACAGTATCGCGACCCACCAACTCGGTGGTGATGTATCTCAAACCCGGAACTTGTTCCAAGCCCTCGCCGTATCCCACACCCTCGCGGCCGACGAGTATGGGGGCCGTAGTCACAATCAGTGCATCGACGAGGTGCCCAGAAGTTGCTGAGAGAAATGACCGGATGATACGAGCACCACCTTCAACCATGATCGAGCGGATACCTTTCTCTTGAAGAGTGCGCAGAACGGCTGGGAGGGGAAGGTTCGAGGTCACTGGGGGAAGATCGGGATCTGCCTGGCGTCAGTGGCGTCGCAGACTTTTCGATGAATGAACAGACGGACGTATGGTCTCCGGTTCCACAAGGATCACAGTCACGCCTGCAGCTTGGAGTGCGTCACGACGGGTCTCCCATTGTTGTAGCCTTTCCCCATCATCTTCACTTGCAAAGAATCCATCGATCTTTGGTGGACGCGCGGAGATGACCCAAGGTGCAACACCTGCACCCTTCGCCGCGTTGATAACGAGCTTACACGTTGGTGATAGCCTCAGATGTGGGTCAAGAATGAGAGGACGCGGGTGGTGGTAGTGCTGAAAATGCGTGTTCTGTGCCGGAAATGGGAGATGACGGACTGCCCAAATAGATCACTAATCGGTGTTTGTACAGCACACGGAAATGAGAACAGAATACGCACCGTTTAACTGGGGGTTATCGTTTACGGCCGTACCGATGCCAATCAAAATGCCGTCGTGCATGGTCCGCATCCTGTCTTGCTAAATGTCAACATCACGCCTCGAGGATGCGTATCAAGATGGGGTTGTATTTGTTCACCAATGAGTCATCTTCATACTTTCCTCGCCGCTAATAATAAGTTGTCTTCCGCCAGCGCCCGCGATTTTCGCATCGATCGACTGTGCAAAGGTGAGGGTAACATATGGACGCGTGCCGTCAGAAGGCGCGAGATGTGGAAGCGGTGCTGTTCCCGGCTGTACGTCGGGAGGCAAAGCACCGAGGATAGAAGTCAGGATTTCAGGAGGACCTGACATTGTCTGTTTTGGCTACGCGTTAACACTGAGCTTTGTCTACGAACTCGGATTACCTGAGTCTTACCTACAGTTGCTAGCGGGCGTAATTGAAGTAGGAACAGGAATTCGGCGCATCGTTAATTAACACCTCGACACGTGATCATAAGCGGACTCTTAAATGAAACCTAAACAATCGACGCGTCTCGCGTCTCTGGCATCAACACACTTCTCTTTCATACCACCACCATCACCACACGCCTTTTGAAATCTCAACTCTCCATCTCAATCAAACATGTCTGGACGCGGTAAGGGCGGAAAAGTGAGTGCGCTTCTCAAGTTTCACACTAAGAAACCATCTGCTCTAGAGCCTTATTCTTCATGAATCAAACGTTACTGACCAGAGATCATCGCCGTAGGGTTTGGGCAAGGGTGGTGCCAAGCGCCACCGTAAGATTCTTCGTGACAACATCCAGGGTATCACTAAACCCGTGAGTCTTGCTATGCCATCTGTGGTTCTCCCATTTCTATTGTCTATCACATAGGCTATTCGCCGTCTCGCTCGTCGTGGTGGTGTGAAACGTATCTCTGGTCTTATCTATGAGGAGACCCGTGGTGTTCTCAAAATTTTCCTTGAGAACGTCATCCGTGACTCAGTCACGTACACGGAGCATGCCAAACGGTGGGACTTGCTACTCTATCACACTTATTATCTTGTCTAATTTCCTTCATAGTAAAACTGTTACTGCACTTGACGTTGTCTATGCTCTAAAGCGATCAGGCCGCACGTTGTACGGTTTCGGTGCCTAAATGGGCTTATTGCCTGCAACGAGGCCCGGGTTCGACTCTTTCTTGTATCTCCGTTATGTCGAATGTAGAGTACTCCGATAATGGTATGAGTGCAGCTATTGCACTAGTATGTATCTCGCTGCCACGAATGGGTAAAAGGGATCCTCACACGGTAAGTATGGAACAAGGAATGATGTCACTATGCGGACAGCCAAGTTTAACGAGGTCCAATGGCCGGTATAGTTGAAGTCGAGTACGACGTCTGGGCCTCTTTGTAGAAAAAACTATGGACCGTAAAACCCAAGTTATCCTCGATGGTCCTGTAGTGTCTTTGTCCGTCACAATGATATCCAGTCAAGTCAGGGCACTGAATGTGACTCATAGTCGCCAGCACTACGCGTATCTGCACACAGATCGTGCACATGGGCCAAAAGATCCTGGGGCAGCCTTCCCTCTCAAGGAATCGAACGCGCACAACAGCCACCGAGGGTAGCGCGGCGGAGGACGTGGGCCGGACGCGCGCCAAGCGCCGCCATGAGGTCACAGTTCAAGTGCGTTGTCCCCGTGCACAAAAGCACCCGTCACCTGCCGTACGCAAAGCCGTCGGGCGTAACTTAGGGCAGCCCTGAGCCGGTTTCCAAGCGCGTCCAGGGGCCGTCCTTGTAAACGGCCCGACGTACAGAACGTGGACAGAGTTTTCCAATGGCACCCCATATGACCCGCTTCGCGGAGCTGGCGGGCGTCCGGGCGCTCCACACCATCTGCCAGTGGTCGGCATCATGTGGTTATTTGAAGTTGGGTGCTTTCACGGTGCTCAAGTCCCTCTACGCGGAAGCCTTCGAGTTCTGGAGAGCCCCAAAATCGCTTTTGCTGTCTCTTCACCCTGGGTGTGTACGGATACTATACCTTGACTGGGGTATCAACCACCACGTTGGTCCCTTCTAGAGAAAAAGTAGACGCAGAATTTTCTCGAGACAACAAATGACGTCGGTTCAGCGCGCGCGAGTGTACCTGTAGCCTTGGGAGCCAGCGCCGATGTCACAGTGGGCTATTAGGCTGGTACTTGCCACCACACCGATGTCTAAGAGGGGGGGGGGGAGTAAGTACGAGCGGTAGGGGGAAATTATGGGTATTTCGAACACCTGGTCAGCACAAGCACCAATTGCCGTCGTGCTTCCTACCTGCAACCCTCCACCGTGACGCCACCGGCAGCTTCGGCACTAGTGTTCCGTCGACCGTATTTAGGACCACGGAGCTTCTGCGTCTTACAAAAGTGATGAAATAAATTTTCGAATAACCCGTGGCCCCGCGGGATCGGGAGAGGGGAGAACAACATGCATGTATCATAACTTCCAGTGGACAACCAATGGCGCCGTTGGCACAGAAGCACCGCGGGCCTGGGATAGGAGCGGACGGACCCGAAAGCATCTTCTCAGAGGGATGACGACGCCCCGCACTCCCAGTGCAGAGGTCTCTAAAAAAAAGTCAGCGAGGAGAGCCTAGGTCAGCCTGAATGCGGGCAGTGATTCGCATGATCCGTAGGACAGCACGCAAGGAGCGTGCGCTTCGCATGGATAGTCGCGTGAACGGCGCGTTTAGACTAGTCTCTCCTTGATAAGTTGATCCTCACACGGCGTCTCCCGGTATGGGTACAGGAAGCCTACACACGATCATCGTCAGCCAAGTGTCAGATATTTTTCGCCCATCTTTTGGCATGTACAATGGGTGTTCCAAGTGGGGCCTTGTGGTTGCGATGATGAAGGGGGGGGGAGGGGAAGAGCGCCTCGATGCAGAACAATAGAGCATTTGTGAAGAAGGGCGGAAAGGGCACAACAGATCGCCAACGTACAAAGAACATCCGTATCGACGAGATCTTGGGTGTACAGTTTGCGCCCGCAAATCGATCACATTAGAGTTTGCAAAGAGTCCTACGGCAGGCTCTGATCTCCACCGGTTTGTAGTTGTATGCAGTAGTTGCACATCGATGATGAGACCCGAAGCTTTGGACACGGTGAGGACATGGTGCGGCAAGAGGGCGGCCGCTTCCAGTCAGATCTGGACACGAAAATTGCGACCGGCGTAAATCTGGATCGGACGCTTTGGTGGGTCGCGGTCGAACGTCCAGGTCAGCTGTACGAGTTCTTCGATAGCCAGGCCCAAATGTTGGTGTTCCTTGGCGCAGAGTTCCATTCTTCCAAAGAAAGCTCCCGCGGACTGCCTGCGCCACTTACTTCGGAGACAACCTCGGCTGACGGCGTGGTGCAGACACGACCCCTGAGACCGTCTCCCACCAGCTGTTCCGGGCGCTGATCTGAACGTTCGAGTGAATGAAATGAGCTCACCATCCTGGCAGATGCATATTCGGGTACTGTACCATGTGTTGTGATAGTATTGCCTCGCTAAAAAAAAAATGATGAGGATCAGTAGTTGTGGTACCAGTGCCCGCCGTCACGTCTGAATCTGGCCTCGACCCTTACTAGTTGACAGGTCCGGTCACTGCCTGTCTGGTGACGATCCTGTGGTGCAGAACAAAAATTGACGGTTACAACGAAAGCACCTACTTATTCAGGGACCCAACGGCATCTTCGCCGCTGTTGGCTCCCACGTTGTTAACTTCTCCGAGTTCCCTCGTGAAGTTTGATCGTCGTCCATGGGAATTACTCGTAGCCATCACGGTGCCAACGTGCGTGCCATCATCCCAATGTCGAATCTACGAATCGATGCCTGGACCCTTCTTCGCAAGTCTCCAGTTGCGTTACTTGGAGCTGCTGCGCAGCCACGGCGATCATATGGTGTGTCGTAACTGTCCTGCTTAAGTTCCGTTCTGCCCTGTCGTAGGGGCTTCTAGGCCCCAACAGCCAGTACGTTTTCCCAGTTTTTCACGACAGACCGTGGCTGTCGATGCACTGACAGGCCCCGACTCGCCAAATTCGTGGAGGTCGAGTGACGAGACGAGTTGGAGAAGCATTGTACGATGCCTTCTATTGTTCATTTCTTCTCCATTCTGCAACTATTGCGCGTCCAATTATGGTTGTGGGGCCCCGTCGGAGAGATCTTTTGTGACATTGTTCCCCCTCTGTTCGTCCCTCAGTGCTTCACATCCCCAGTTTCAACAGCAGCCATTAAAGCATCACGATATCCTATAGTCTCCCTTCCTTTCCCAGGTGGTGTTTCAGAATCTACAGGTCACTTCGACAAACCCCGTTGACGTCGATAGAGCGTCGACGGATACTCACGGTAATATCGCCTGCCAAGTTTATATGAGTTCTCGTTACGCCCTGTTCTAGGCATCATATCTTGGAACCCATAACAAGAACCCCCGTCGACCGCTCGCCACCACCG
Organism: Lactarius sp. MG50; assembly: GCA_003314065.1. Classification (NCBI taxonomy): domain Eukaryota; kingdom Fungi; phylum Basidiomycota; class Agaricomycetes; order Russulales; family Russulaceae; genus Lactarius; species Lactarius sp. MG50. The sequence continues at coordinate 10,406 of QLOZ01013766.1, forward strand.
GGGGAAACGTGTGACGGATATCATGGGATGGGCGCAATTATGCAACGTTATGGCCACGGTCCTCGCTCGTACATCTCGTTTCTGCTGTCCGCCACCGCCGCGCGCTCCGTAACTGCTGTCATTTACCAAACCTCCGTGCGCACGCGAACGCGAACGCACCCACGCACCCCCACCGTAAACCCCGGAGGCTATTGTGGCCGCATCCGTGGACGGCTAAAGTACATACGGACTCAGTGTATTTAGTCAATTATTAACTAATTGACTTGCCAAGCTTCTCTTTGCTCGCCCGGATTTGATTAGCTGGACCTCATTACGACTATCATCACGGTGACCCATCTATCACTACACCACGCCGCTTCTTGTGCCGTGATGTGACGGCGCGCCGTTATAAACACGCCGCGGACCGCGCCTCGCCATTTTTGAGAATTTCCTTCTCTGGCTGAGTGGGCTCGGGGGTTGCAAATCACCTGCAGCGAAAATGGGCTATGGGGTGCCGGGCCAGGGATAAGTAGAGCCTGGTCACTGGCCCTGAGGCTCGCTCACGTGCGCACCGGTGTTGGTTGTAAGTTACGCATGGTAGGCGCGCTGAGCCTACGTGCTAACGCCGCATCGCGCGTACCCGGAAAGGTCACGGACTCTTGCCAGTGGCGCTCACCGAAGGAAGGGGTCATACCTTGTCCACACATACAATACGCAGTTCGTCGCTCTGATCTTTGATGATTGATGTGGTGCTAAATTATGTGCCTGTATCTACGTGTACGGTTGGCTCCCGTCTGCTAGGAGAAGATCTAGGGGATACATACGGGGGTGTGTCTGCATGGGAGGATTATAGGGCGTGGAAAGAGATGAGCAAGAATAGTGATATGCAAAAAGAGGACAAATCGCGTGAGTAGTAAGTACACAATAGGAGAATCCGTTCGGTTTGGCGTGTCGCCACAGGGAAACAAGTCCAAAACGTAGCGTAGATCGATGTCAACAATGCACGTATGTATACTTACAGCGGTGACGGGAACGCACGGTACACAAAAAAAAAACAAGAAATATGCAACAACTGCAAGCCGGGGTTAGACGAGTCTGAGAGAGGGGGGGGATCGGTGTTAAGTCATGCTTAGGGACGCTTGGAAGCGATAAAGGGGCCCTCCCAAGGAATGGATTCGATGTCCCTTGTCATACCACGCCAACTGCCAACAAGCACTTTGCCGTAGTGGAGGTAGCCGCGGAAGACCCACCTGGATCGTCCCCGCTGGCTCGGGTCAGCCTGCGGTCAATTTAGAATGCGAAGGGGGGTCATTGTAAGCCCGAAGTACGATCAATGGGGGGCGGGACACGTACCGGGAAACGCACGAGTGCGATTAGGCCATCCCACGGACGCACGCGGCCAAGGAACGTAAATCGTCCCCAAGCCATGCCGTGATTGGGGTCCGTCTGCGCACGACCGATATCAGCTGTGGGGGGAACACCAGTAAAGAGACGATATACCTCTCCAGTGAAAATTATATCCTGAATACCCCCACAGATCGTCTCGAAGGTGTCTTCCTCGTCATCGCTAGGTGATGACCGTCCGAGACCGGCCTCTGCAAAGTCATCCTCGTAGTCAGAGTGGCGTGGAGAAGGATAGTCTTCGAAGGTGCGCATCGGCGCTTCCGACTCGTGGCGAGCTTTGCAAGTCAGACATGTATTCTCGTCATGGGAGTTGGGGCGGCCCTCCTCATATGTTTCGTGCACTGTTCTTTGTCTCTCCCCTCCACGAAGATAACTAAGGATTGCGCAATCCTGAAAATGCAAAAGAAGGGCTCGGATCGTGTCAGATTACCTGGTGAAGCGAGAGGACGTACTCTATGCGCGGCAAGCTCCACTGTAGGGAACCATGCATTGTAAATGCCATCATCAACTAGGTCATCTTCTGGACCCCCAGCAGGCACAGGTTCTTGTGGGCTGATACAATGATGTTCCTTTAACCGCATGAAGAGGGGCCACGTAGATGTGTATGGGGACGCCTCGCCAAAGTATTCGGGGTAGTCAGGGTTAGACACAAGTGCTAGATATCCTGGCTCGTCCGGGATCTAGGGTCTAGGGATTGGACCAGAAAGGAAGAGGGAAAAGAAACGCAAAACGTACCAACAATCGTCCCTGCCAAAGACCATCCAACAACCCAAATGTGTACACAGTACCCTTGAATTCAACATTTGCCCAGGGGTCCCAGCACGCTGTGGAGCGCTCCCAATCGTTATCCCAAGCAGCGCTTGGCGCAAGAAGGTCAGGTCTCCATGCGCCGTCCTCCTCGATCAGCCTTTGCTCCGGGGTGAGCGTTGATTTCCAATCCCAATGTGACGGGGGTACGAATTGTGCGCCAGCATGCGAGTTGACCTCAATGATGTCCGCCCGGGTCTGACCCCAGTTGATGCCTTGGGCGAGAGCAGCTGGCCAGTCGACGGGAAGGCCCTCAGGAATGACAAGGGGAATGATCTCGCGACGAGAGAAGTAGATGAGTTTAGCAGCGACAGTGATGGGCGGTGGACGGAAGCGTATTGGGCGGCCAAAATGGATCACCTCCGGTATGGTATCTCCACGTGGAGGGAAAAGGGGATATTCACCGTGAGCAGTTTGTAATGAGACGAGATCGTTGGGTTCCCATTCCCCTGGCAATGGCAGAAAGTGATGATGATCTGGGGCGAAATATGAAATATACTAAGGGATATGCATGAGAACCGCAGCTTGACAGAAAAGAAAAAGACAAACCTTGAAAGCCATAATAACATAAGGAAGGACGCGCGTAATGAGATCATTACGGTCATCCGGGGTTTCGTGCGTAAGGATGTCTGAAGAGATAACAGTAAGGAGGGGAAGGGGGGTTGTGTGGATAGAGTGGAGGGAGGCACACCTTGGTCTGTCATGCACCACATAACCCACAACGCTAATGAATGCAGGGGCGTATCCCTCGGCCAGCCATTGACGGAATCTTGCCATAGACGATGGCGGACGAAGTTATCGACAAAGCTATATGTGTTCGCCCACTCAAGCTGCGCCCGGTTCTTCCCGTCGTTCTCTGTCAAAAGTATGAAAGCCGTGCGCAAAATGTCTTCCACGTCTGGTGAAAAGATATCACCGCGACGAATGCGCTGGAGGGCGGTGCAATATGTTTTGAGTTGGGAGGCGAGGGAGCGTGAGTGGAGGGCACGGCGGCCGAACCTGCGACGGGGTGCATCTACGTCGAACATGCCGCGAAAGATTTTTGCGTATAGGTCCTTTGAACGATGGAAGGAGAGGATGTGGTGGACATATTTGCAGGTGCAAAGGAGGGCGATGAGGTCGACGGGAGGACCGAGAGGTGATAAGAGGGCAACTTCGAGGCCGATACGTTCCAAGATTTCGACAGGTACTCTGAAGAGAGGGGAAGCACGCGCTTGCATGTATGGTGTGGAGGGGCAAGTGGGAGGTCAGGGAGCGAGGAGGGTATCGGAACGGAAGGGAAGGGTAAGAGGAGCGAGCATCACGGTCGTTTATATTGGCAGCCGCATTAATTTACTCACAACCAACTAAGCGCGCATATATTCACACTTGTCTCTCCATCGCCCCTCAATCCCTAAATCGGGCTTTTATCTAATAGTTTTTTTTTTTTGGATTTCCCTACGCTTGCAATTCCAATATCCGTTTCCTCGCCCATAACCAACCAAATGTTCCCCCATCACGCGGCATCACCGACCCTCTCTCTCAGCTCAGCTTAAGCGCTCAGAGACCAATTCCAGGTTTTTGGATCACCGCTGTCATTTCCGTCTCGCCGTCTTCGTTCCCCGCTGCCATCCACGTCCCTGTCCATGTCCACGTCTCAGTCCCTCTGTCCGCCCCCGCTTTTCTCTTTCTTCTTTTTCTTCCGTCCCCGTCATCCGCCGTCTTCTCAGTCCCCCCCTCTTCCCCTTTCCTTGAAGTTTCCCCTTCCCTCTCCCCCCTCCCCTCCCCTTCTGATCTCATTCCGCGTCCACCTTCACTGAAAACCCCGTTTCCATAAATATGTACTTGCTTCAAACAACTTTGAACGTTCGGTATAAATGCACAATGACGTAAACTCATCTCTTATTTGGTCATCGCCGACTTATGGCATTCTTGGCCCTACGCACCGGTACAGCTCGGATCTTTTTTTTTTTTCAACGTTCCAACAGCTCATGCTGATAACGATGCTCTCTCCAACATGTCATACTTACGTGCCTTCATCCAACTGCCCATAGTTTCCCCCTCTTTTACTTCGTAACTGTCCATGTTGGCTTCCCCATCTGCTCACCATTCATCATTCATAGGACCCCTGTCCCCGTCTCTCTTCTTTCCATTTCATATTTTCTCCAACTCTGCTCTCACCTGTTCACCTTTCTCGTCTCCATTAGGAATCGTCCGTCTTCTCATCGGTATACCACTTTCTTCATCATATCGTGGCTGAACAGTGGTGGAGCGTTGTCAAAAAAAAAAGGTGGCTGGCGGGCTCCAACCGGGTAGGTGCGATCTTCTCACCCAATCGGACCTTCCTTGGGGCCCTTTCACAAGCACATATTCGTAGCTCTTCGATTACAACGTCAAACATCGGCTCAGTCCATGTCCATGTCCCCGTGATCTCCTCTCTTTTCTCTTTGCATTCCCATCTGTCCATCTATAGTCTCTCCAAGATATCGTTTGTTCTTGTCCTGGCGCCCACTCCTCGCCCATATCCCGATTTTCAATTCGTTTTTCGGCCAATACCGCCGTGTCGTAATCTCCTCGCTTCGGACGTACTTGTGCATTGTTGCGCGCTCCGTCATTCTCAGATGATTATCGCGATGCACCCATGTCAGCCAACCTCACTCTCTCGCGAACACGGAGACCTCATGGCTGTTCAACTTGACACCGCCTCATTGGGCGCCCTAGTTCCGTCACTGGAGAAATCGTCTGCTTTTAGAAACCGATCGTATGGTAGCAGGGGGTGGCTCCTTGTTTGTATTTGATTTTGATTTTCCTCACTTGACTGTTAAGGGCATGGACTGCACACCGGTCCATTCGCACTCCATGCATGTTGGGAATTGCAGGCCCTGACTGGCTTACACACCCTGGACCACCTCTCGTTTCGATCTTCCCCATATATTGTCATGGCAATCGGGTTGGCGAGCCTTGCGTATACTACTACCTAAGGGTTTATTGTTTCGCAGCTTACGGTGTATCTACTTTCCTGACTTGGTCAAGCTTTTCATCTTGACTATCTCTTTGGCTGCACAGAGTGGAGTCACCATTATCGCCCACTCTTCTCCGTCTATCGACTCTTCTATGCCTTGGTCACTCTACGTGCTCCTTTTCGCTCATGGACCTGTTACCGCGGAACCATGCAACTGCCTCACGTTCGTGCCAACACGGGTTAACACATATGGAAAGACTTCCCATCCTAACAGACGAAACCTTGTTTGAACGAAGGTCCGGCCAGGTCACTTGATAGATCGTATCGTTGCGCCCCCTACTGTGGTTGTGTGCTTGGCCTTCTTCCATCCCAAATAGATCACTCCTGACTGACGGAGTCAAGCTTGTTCAGGTGCTCTGGACAGTACTGTACAGTTAGCCTTTGATTGGTACCCCTAGACCCATTTGGTACAGTGCGCTTGTTTGTGTGGCGTAGTCTGCGTGACCAAGAAGGGAAACCATAAGCGCCGCCCGTGTGAACTCTTGCAATGTTGAATCGTCGCGGTTGACTGCAGCAAGGTTCTATGGAATCAACGGCTGGTTGAGATTCGAGCCGGAAACACATGAAATTGCTCACAATGCACACAACCAATTGGTAGATATGATCTCGGTGACAATTCCTTTGCGTACTTATCAGTGAGTCTGACTCCCGTATCATGTTCCTGACGACACCAAACCCCGTTGGAGTTTGTGTCAATTCTGACTGCCTGAGAGGGCACGTCATCTGATCTCTCGTGCCTCGATGTGAGTTATCAACACTCATGTTCCTGTAACAAGCGTAGTACTGGGCGTGCTGCCTGAACCCAAGTCTTTTGTTGTGATTCTTAGGGCACCCCAATAGCTCAAGGGTAAACACGCTTCCCCCAACAGCCATGAAGTAACCACAGTTCGTGACTTACGTTTCCCCCCTGCACAGTCGAAAGGTATGTGGAGGTGTGATAGCCACTTGCGCACCCCCCACCGAACATTATTATTGGAACGGCGCCTTTGCGAGGTTGTCTCGTCCCCGAGGCGTTCTAGCCCTAAGGGCAGAAGTTTGCTAGCTTATCGTGTGCCTTCTTCACAACCAGGGGTACAAAACATGCGACCTGAGCGTCTGCGCAGATTGAGGCTTCTCTTTTGAAATTTCGTACGTACGCGTTGGGTCCGATGGAACGGACGCAGGAGCTCTCGCTCCATCGTCTTGTTGCGTTTTTCACGCTGGGTGGTTTAAGTACCTAGAACACCTGGCTGGGTATAGACCTGATCTTGAGCTGCGCCGCTTATCGACTCGGGGCATTTTCTCCTCCAGACAGCGTTGAGGCATGGATGAGGTCCCCCATACTCCTTAAGCACGCTGTTAACGGCCGGTCGGCGTTTGCTATCTCAACGCCGCCTCATTGCGGATAGGGAGGGCTACGTGACTATGCTCCATCACGTAGAGGGTGATATGTTAAGCCGTCGAGCACAGAAAGGCATCTGATCCCGTGTCCGATGCATGATATATAAAAGCGCCGAAAGCGCGAGTTCCCAACACGTCTCGCTTCTACAGGCGTTTGCTTTCTTTCGTTCAAGCGTGCATCTGTGACTCGATCTGATTTTGATCGGTCACAACTCCTGACGATCCATTCTTCATGAATCATGAAATTCATGTTTCCACCTGCCTACTGTTCGTCTTAAGCAGTTCAGCCACCACTATCGGAATCTCCGCACCAATATCTTATCGCCCATGGACGATAAGTGTGATCGTTCGTCGTTCGATGTTCCCCCATGATTCCAAAATGTCCAGTCTGTCAAAAAAAAGTTGCCCGTGTTATCTAGAAGTGTCAGTCGAAGAAGGGAAACTCGCCAAAGAGTGGTGTGTGACTGTGTGAAATGTCCAGATATGGTGGATGTGTTACTGAAATGAGCCCAAAGGTTGGACACTTTGGACGTATAGATCAGAGCTGTATAAAAGGTTGGATCGTCCCAGAGCGTCTCTCTCGCACTGACCCCCATCTTTGCATACATTTGACTGTCATTATCATGGGGTCCTCTCAGCCATTCATCCCCGTCCTGAAGGACATCCCTCCGCCATCGCGCGGCCTTTCCTCGTCCATATGGGCCCCCCAACCTCACCCCACCGAAGCGTCCTGGCAGCAAGCCATCACCTCCTTTTCGCAGAGTGCCGAAGAAGAGAAGGTTACGGTGAAGCCCGATAACAGACGCGGCCCTCCCTCTAGAGCCCCCGTAAGGGATGAAGATGTTTTCGGCCCAATTGATTTCCTCCGCGCAGATCACAAAAAAGATGTCGGAGCTATCGGCGACGGCAGGAAGAAGACCAGCCCTGACGCTGTGAATAACGTGAACTCTACTCATTTTCTTGTTGCATACGAACATCGGCTTATGAAGTTGACACCACTGGCAGCACATCGAACAGCTTCTTCGTGCGCTGGATCTCAACTCTCCTGTCCCCTTTGCGCATCCTCCCCCCCCTGGTTTACATACTAACACCCCGCCCGATTTATCGCCCATTTCTGCGACATCTTCGTTGCTGACACCCACCGACTCGCCTGCCCGGACTTCGTGTCTCAAAATTGACGTGCCTTATGATTACCATCCTTCCATCCCTTCCCCTCAGGGCCTGCAGCTGCAAACGGGAGCATACCGTCATCAAGATGTTTTCTCCACTCAACCACCTCGTTTTCCACCCCCTCAGCATTCCTACCCTTATCAATTGCAAGACGGAGTTACATTCTATGAGCCATTCGCTGAGAGACAATCCCTTCCTTCTACATTCTCTCCTCCTGCTCCCAGTCCGATCCATGTCGGCGATCGACGCGTCCCCCCGGATCTGCCTTGGTTTTCCGATAGGATACAACCTTCGACCGATTGGCTGCGTCCAGACGATTGCGTCAGGGACCGTAGCTCTGGACTAGTTGCAGAAGAACCCAGCGTTCCGCCTCAGAAGACTGTCTCATCGTCACCTCAGGGCTCGCAAGGTATACTACAGGGGAATGAGGTACTACTTTCTCGATTCGTCATACAAAGCGTCTTGCTGACGGGCGACTCGAGCCAATCAACTTCCTTTCTCTCCTGCACCCTTCCTCGTCTCCACCATACCATCTCTTCGTCTCACGTATTATTAAATCCTCGGACCAGCAAGCATCCATATTTCTTCAGCAAAAGCTCAAGATTGCCGACTCTTGTGAGCGTGCCAAGATCATTGATGCTATATGCGCCAGGGGATTTGAGATGATGGCTCACCGGTGAATTCGTCCTTTTAACATACGCCTTGTGTGCCTAACCCTGGATTTTTGGTAGCTTCGGAAACTGGGCAGTTCAGCGGTGCCTAGAAGCAGCTTCTAGTATCGATGAGAGGCGAAAGATCGTTCAGTGTATGAGGTGTGTTGGTATTTGCGTCCTACTATCGTGCGCACGACATTGAATTGGGACTGGCGTCTTCCATTGGCAGAGGTCGCATCGTCGAACTTGCGTGTAATTGTTATGGCTGTCATGTTCTCCAGAAGGCTTTGGACTGTGAGGAAGAGGTTCGCCTGCTCATCGTTTCCGAACTGCTACTCGGCGACCCTGCACAAACCCTTGTAAACAAACACGCATCCCACGTCTGGAGCAAGGTAGTTGCGACTGGATGTCTGACGTTTATGCGCGTTAACGACTTAAGCAGATAATGGAGTTGACATGGACGCCCCCTGCTCCGCCAATCTTCACATAGTACGTCCCACCCCGTTTCCGACCTGTTGGCTGACGCGCCCTTCATTCAGTGTCAATAAATCCTTGAAGGGGAAATGGGCCTCACTTGCCTGTCACGAGACTGGATCGCTTGTGGTGCAGGTGTGACTCTGTGACCTTGCGTTATCTTTGGGGACCTAATGCCAAGCCAGCATGCTTTCGAAAATCTAGAAGAGTGTGCCAAGGATGGAATTGTAGAAGAACTACTCAATCAAGGCCCTGGCGTCTTTGGCGAGGTTGCCAAGAATCAGTGGGGCTCTTACTGCATCCAGCACAGTATGTATGCTTCGGTGCTATTCCGGACAGACACTGATCTGTCACGTATCCCATTCAGTCCTTGAGCATGGCTCGGCTAAGCATCGCCAAATGGCATTGGATCATCTTATTGCCGGTCTTCTCGAATTTGCTACGAATGAGCAGGGTTCAAAGTCCGTCACGAAGGCCCTCAAGGAAGGCGGCAAGGAGACGCTTGACAGATTCGTGAAACGCATGGCTGAGTGCACCAAAGGGTATGGTTGTACCTCCAATGCCCATTGCAGTTAGATACGTGCCCTTACGCATCAAGTTCACAGCGGCCGCAGAGCCATAATCGTTGATTTAGCTTTGTCCGTCACTGGGAGCCAGCTAATCGCGTCAGTCCTCCCGAATGTGTGTCTAAGCCTTCGCGCGTAATGTGAGGCCCTAACGTTGAATTTCTTGCAGGTTGACAAGGACCAGCGCACACTCTTGTATGAGTCGATCCGCGGACATATTGTCACTCTCCGCGGTTGCAAAACGGGTTCAAAGGTCATTTGGTTATTGTAAGTGATGCGAACTTTTCGGGAGTAGTATTTGTTTTGCTTACTCAAAACTCTCAGTGATAGAATGGTGAACCCCCTGTTCTATTGAACATTCTTACGTTCCTGACTGTGATCTCGTCACGCAGCGTGCCTACTATGGCTATTGAAAAGGACGATTAACAGGAATCTGACCAACGGAAATCGTTATTCCTTCACTTTATCTCTCGCCCGTTCTTCACTATCTGAGTCTGCAATATTTCGATAAGGCAAAACAAATCGTTATCAACCGCCAACGATGCAAAATTCGGAATGTATCAAGCCCAAGAATATCTTCTGTCGTTAAGTTCACATACGCCCATAATCTGTCTCAACCTCATTCCACCATTCAAAACCCATCGCATATCATCTCATACAAGCAGTAATTCTGCTACTATCTGCATCATTTCTCGTTTTACGCCTAGCGCCTTCTCCTAAAGCTTCAACATTGTGAAATTCCTCGTTGCACCTTTGTATTCGCTCTACGCTCTCGTTCATCCCGTATTTGAAAAACGTGACCTTGCCGTAATGTTATCGAAATTTAAGTTTTTTATGAGGCACTGCGGATTACGAAATCCAAATAAGACCCAACCCATTCAGCAACTGGATCGTCATCGTCGACTTCAACAACAACAATGAAGGCGTTGACACTCCTACCATTGCTCTACATCCCCGTTGCGCTCGCAGCGCCAGGCACCGACACGCAAATAGTCTTTGGTGAAACGGCTGCACTGGTTGATACGTTACATGAAGGTCTCATCTACTCGGAGGAAATTGGTTCTGGTACTGTGCACAATACTGAGAACTTTTTACACGAGGACAAGGCAGAGACTTGGTTTGAAGAAGGCAGGGAGTTTGTGAAGCAGAATGGGCTCGTCTGTACGTCTTTCCATCCCTCCAATGTCGCCGTCCGCCGTCCGCTCAACCTTCGCCTCCTCTCTAACGTGAAGACGAGCTGGTCAGGCACTCGGCGCTGCCTAAACACCAGCTCAGGACAACAAAGCCCAGACTTTGTGACCCATCTGTCAAGCAGTATTCTGGCTACCTTGACATCACTGGCGGAAAGCACCTGTTCTTCTGGTTAGTCATCGTTTGTTAATGTCCCTCTTCCTGGCTTCTTCTCATCTTGATGTCAGGTTCTTCGAGTCGAGGAATGACCCAAATAAAGACCCCCTCGTTCTCTGGCTCAATGGTGGTCCCGGTTGCAGCTCTTCTACTGGTCTGCTGTTCGAACTCGGCCCATGTCGTATCGTCGACAAAGGAAAGAATACGACATTCAACCCTCACTCTTGGACTGAACGTGCCAACATCATTTTCCTCGATCAGCCTGTCGGTGTCGGTTATTCATACTCGTCCGATGGTTCGACTGTGGACACGAGCCCGGTCGCTGGGCTAGATGTTTACGCGTTCCTTGAGCTGTTCATCACCCGCTTCCCTAAGTACGCCAATCTCCCATTCCATCTTGCCGCAGAGAGCTATGGTGGTACATATGTACCAAATATCGCATCTGTCATCTACAAGAAGAACAAGGAGCTCCCTTTTGCGCCTACGCCGAAATTGGCTAGGATCAACCTTGCATCCATCATCCTTGCGAATGGCCTTACGGATCCATACATCCAGATGGCCTCCGTTCCTGATTACGCCTGCGATGGCCCATACCCAATCTACGATGACCCTAAGGGCCCGGAATGTGTGGCGCTACGCTCAAAAGTCCCCACGTGCCAACGCCTCATCAAGTCGTGCTATGACTTTGGCTCGCGCTTAACTTGTGTGCCTGCGGCGCTATATTGTTGGAATCAACTCTTTGGTCCCCTCCAACGTGAGTTATTCTGTTTAGCGCCAAATTCCGGGACTTAACCCATACATTAGAGACCGGCCTAAACCTATATGATGTGCGCCGCAAGTGCGACCGCTCCAAGGATGCAGACGGACCACTTTGCTATAAGGAGATGGGTTGGATTGAGACATGGATGAATGAAGCAAAGCACAAGGCAGCGCTTGGCGTGGACCCATCCCGAACATTTGAGTCTTGCAATATGAAGGTTAATCAGGCGTTCATGTTCCAGGGTGATGGCATGCACAACAGTGCTTTGCTTCTTCCTGAGCTGATTGACCACGGGGTTCGTCTCCTTGTGTACGCTGGTAATGCTGGTGGGTAGCTTTTTGCAGCGATGCAACATAAATGCTGAATGATCTCGGCTTCTTCTAGATATGATGTGTAACTATATGGTGCGTCCAATCAAACCCCGCGAGGGTTGTTGACCATGACAAACGTTGTTACCTCTAGGGAAACGAAGCCTGGGTTGAGAACCTTGAAAACAAATTCCACAAGGAATTTAAGGCAGCACCGTCTATCCAGTGGGTCACCGCAGGCTCAGGTCGCGTTGCCGGCGAGGTCCGCACAGCTGGCGGTAATGGTTATGGCGCAGGTAATGTTACCTTCGTAAACGTTTACCAAGCCGGGTTTGTCCTTCTCATGTTTTCTCTTTCTTTGCTGACTACATTGCTCCCTTATAGACATATGGTACCTTATGACCAGCCCGAGGCATCTTTGGTGGGTTCTTGAACACCTCGGAACTGGTTGGTTCACTCACCTTGACTAAAGGACTTATTCGTACGGTGGATATCTGATGCTTCACTCACTTTGGACTGAGGCCCGAGGTTCCGAAAACGTTCTCTTATCTTGGATAGGGCCTGATCAGATCCAGACCCTGGCTTGGTATTTTGCTGTTATGGCTGCCTTTGGTGTTCTTATTGAATTATCTGTATTCTGTTCGTTTGCCCCTGCTGCGCAAACCTTAGAGATAGCCTGAATCTAGGGACATCCCCTGAGATAGACAGACCACCCTCTATATCATGCGCAGGCTGACTCTGATTACAAACCTTTTCTGTCTCAACGAACGACCCACTTCAGACGATTAAAGCCTTCTCGTCCCGCGCAAACCCCGTCACAGCGACCGCTGTGGCTCCGCGATGTCCTCCGCGGCATACACGCGCCGCCGGGGCAGGCCAAGAATGAAGTATCACTGTAGTACCACTCCAGCCTCCCGGATTTGACCACCCGTCGCTGTGATCGCATGGCTGGTGACGGCCTCTTTCCCAAAAATAAATCAAGACGGAAGGCGACGGGCTATACTTTTTTTGGGCTTCAGTATCCATTGGTGCCTGAGAGAGAATGCTACCTCATCAGGTCTCAGCGTGACTGTATATGGCAAGGGGCGTAAATGGAAGAACTGTACCAGATGAGACAATTGCGCACTCCGCGACTTCGCGGTCTGTTCCTTTTGTCGTGTCAAGCTATGACTGATTACTTGCCACACCTAATACCGGGTATGGTTCATAGGCTTCGAAGTAACCCCGATGTCCGCCGCTGCGATGGTTTCAATGAATGCACCCACGACGCTTGAACGATGAATCCAATTTGCATTGACACCATGCATTATACTCAAAATAAGCCGTCCCTATAGCTCTTCGAGGTAAAACATCTGACGGCATTGTGGGAGTTGTCGTTGGACCAAGTAGATTCGCGAGCGCGCGCGTACTTGGTTGACGAGCATGATGACGAGGGTTGATGACGGAACAGGTGTTCCTTGCCCTTTCAACGCGTCTTGTACAAAGTTTCGGCTGGGGACGACGGGGCGTACCGTATTGATATGGCAACAACCGAAATCGAGGAGCTGGTTTCGGGGGTATGTTATCGGTATGTATTATCACATCATTACCTTCCTGCTTCTGACAAGTAAACTTTCACTGACACCGATGAACAATATTCCATTGACTCGGACATCCTCGCCTGACAGATATAGTACGAAAGGGTCATGTGGTGCTGCGACTTGCGGACACGTTCTGTTCTCATATCCGGTGACTTTAAACTCCTTTTGCCTAACACACAACTTTATAGTAATACCTTTTTCTATTAGATATTTAGGTGCCTCTCACGGAATTTACGCAAGCAGGGTGCATGTCTTGCTGCGGACGCCGCAATTTTCGCCGTACAGTAATGTGATTGAAGAAAGGTGATACCCTAGGTTCAATGCAGCTGCAGGGCAATCCACTGCGCAGTAGCACAAGGCCGCAATACTGGTAGGCAGCCTATTAGTGCCACCATGGATGCTATCCGCTCTGGAGTGCCTAATATCTCTACCCAGATATAACTGAGCTCATGTCCCTCGAGTTCAAAATGAAAAGGCTCATTTGACTCGGATCAGCGCCGCAATGGCCACCAAGATGCTCATAGATCCTATCTCCATCCCCTTTTCTGCGCCCGAAATCGGGGTTATACGTACGGATCTACCCGCTCCCCGCGCTTACTCGTCTCTAGAGCAAGCTAGTGCACGCATCGAACCAACCCCCTTCCCGGCATATCTAAAGCGCCTCGTGTAGGCGCGTCCCATACCCGCTCAGGGTCTGCATTCGCCCCCGTTTTACGCGCGCGCGGGGTTTGCTCTGCCGTTACTTGGTCTCACCACGATGCCGAAATTCACGGGGAAGCAATGCGGGGTCGTGTGCGTGCCGTCAACGGGGCAATGCGTTCGGGATGCGATGGAACCTTCGCGAAATAATGGAAGCACAGCGCTGTATGGGCGGCACAGAAACGCACGAATGTGTCCGAAACCGGGGAGGCCACGAGAACTAGGAACGCGACTTTCTGCGTCGAGAACAGCTGCAAACCGAGGAGGTGGTCTCTGGCGGTCCAGACCGCTTCGAGACCGCTCCCTCCGCTTTGCAAATGTATGGGCCAACGGAAGCTAACCGAGCCAAGACACGCCCCCCCGCTCTCAGCCGGTGCTACGTTGGACATCGCCAACGACGTTGCCTAGACGTCGGTGCAGGCAATCAATTCTAAGCGCACTCTTGAGCGGCGGGGAAAAACTGGAAAAGAGAAAAGCCCCCCTCAGATCCAGGGCGAAATCTGGTAGCGCCTAACGACATTAGGGTTCTCGAGTTTTCGTAACGTCCCATGAGGCAGGGGTGACGACCACGGTTAGCCAAGTCTGTATTCGCGCGTCTGCAGGAGTCCATGTAGACGTCCAACCTTGCTCGTTTGAAAAGAAAACACATGTCGGGACAAGGCCAATCACGTCCCGAATATTAGTAGGCGCTGGAGACGAACTAGACGTATATGGGGCGATTGCTGCTCGAGCGAGGAGATGCCCCGAGCCAATGGACAATCAGCGCGAAAAGCCGGGCTCGCGACGACAGAAGCTCACACCATCCTACGATCGTACGACTCGGATGATCAGGTAACAACTCGTGCGCTGCAGCATGTCCCGCCCAAGGCGAGCGGAGTGGGACCACCACTCGTCCGATCGCTAGGTTTCGTTTTACCAGCCCTTGATTGTGGCTTCCATTGTAAGTCCAGCGAGGTGTGCGTCTCACGCGACTGTTCAGAAACCCCCTTAATTCCTGTGTGCCCTACACGTGTTGATGTGTCCACTACAGATCTGAACGCCCAATCTCAGAGGCTAAGGTCTCTCCACTGTTTTTCCTCTCCCTCTTTGGCCCCCCACTGCCATGAGTTTACTTCACAGAGCAGGCCAAGCTGTTGACTCTAGACATTATCGTGTACAAACTCCAGCCCCTCAGTCCCGACTATTATTGCGGGGGTCAATCAACACATGAAATCTTGAATAAGTTCCTCGTCCGTCCAGATCCTGTCCGCATCCGCCCCTTCTGCAAGTCGCGCAACGCCGTTCAACACTACAGCACGTGTCGCTTCTAGCCCCGCATTCCATCCAGTCCTCGGCGTCCAAACAGCAAGGTGTACCCCAAAGTGGCCCAGCGCCACTCTCCGCGTCTCATCTGCCTCGGGCCCGACGTCTCCCGCAAAGTACGCGCGCACGAAGTTCTTCAACACCTCGCCGGCCGCCTCTGCGCGCTCCGGCCGCAACTGGCGCAGCGTCGCGAGCTCCGCGCAAAACTGGCCAACGTCAAGCCCCGCCAAGCCGGGCTTTGCGAGCTCCCAATCGACGACCAGCACCCGGTCGTCCTTGCCCTCGTCCTCCCCCCCTTCCGCCCCAGCATCCTGGACGAGCACGTTCCCCGGCCAAAAGTCGCCCATCACGAACGTGTCGTCGCGCGACTCCCGGATCTGCGCCATGCGCCGCTCAGCGAGCGCCTCGACCACCCGCAGCGTATCCTCCGACACGCCGAGCGGCTCGTCGCCCAACACCGACATGAGCGACGCGTCCCTCGCGTTTGCAGCGGTGCCCGCGCCCGCGCCCGTGCCCCCAGGCGCGCGCAGCGTCGCGCCGAGCCGGCCATACGTGACGAACGCCGAGATCTCCCGCGCGAAGGTATTGTTAGCGCCGCCCAACGCCTCGCGCAGCGCGGCGTCCGCACGGCCGCGCGCGTGCAACGCGCGCAAGAACGCGCCGAGATCGGCGCCGAGTGCCGCGGCGCGCGGCGGGGCGATGCGGCCGGCGAGGAGCGCAGCTTTGAGCGGCAAGGCGGTGGCGGGTTTCGGCGTGCTGCTGCTGCTGGCGCCGGTGGCGGCAGAGGAAGAGGCGTCTTCCATGATGATGGCGTGCGCGGTGGCGTCGAAGAGGTGTACGGCGGGGACGGTGACGCGCGCGTTGGGCGGGAGCGCAGCGCGTACGCGGCGTAGCGCCTCCACTTCGAAATCCTATCGTAACGTAGAGCAGTGTCAGGCCGACCTGGTGGGTGGTGGGAGGACCCCCCCGAGGATCCGTTCGTTCCGTTCTACGCACCTGCCGCGAGACTGGAATTGGAAAGTCCGGTCGTCTTGCAACGTAAGGCTGGGCGTGCTTGAGAACGAGGGTTTGGTGGCCTTCGTAGGGCGTATTGAGATGTAGTCGAAAGATGAAGTTGGTGGTCCCGCCGGAAAGCGATTCAGCGCGTGAACTCGCAAACGGCGTTGAAGCGACGTATTCGAGGACACCTTCGAGGCTAGTCAAATCAAACTCTACAATGTTGGGTTGAGACATCGTCGCTGCGTTGACCAGCGTTAAAGCGCAGGGTGGGTCTTTAAAGTATAAGGCAGCGGCTGCGAGAATGACTAGGTTTCTGACACGCGCCGGCCCCGGTCGAATCACTCGCATCACCCTCATGACTCCTACAACCTCACTATATGAAAACAGTAATTGCGGTGACAAAAAGTACAGGATCCGTGAAATGACGATGACGGGGTCGTGATCGTGACAATCTCAATATTACTGCTTCTCAACTTCATACGTCCATATGCTCACAACTTATCGTAGTACGTGTCAAGCGCGGGGATGTCAGGCTACAAACAAACGCGATCAACATCGAACCAATCGACAATAAAACGACAAGACAACTGTACCTTGAGACCCTTGCGGGTACGGATGCCCTTAACCATGTCCTCGAGCTTGCTACCCTTCTCGAGTGGTGTACCGTTCATGAGATCCCAGTGGTCGAACACGGACTGAGGGAACGCTTGTCCACCAGTTGCCTGGCGGAGGTCACCATTGAAGCCGAACGACTCCATGACGGGGAGATACGCCTTCACAGTGAACATCGGTGTGCCGACACGCTGCTCCTCGGAGAACACTTGTCCTCGTCGCTTGTTTAACACCGAGTAGATACCACCAATAGCGGTCTCTGGGCATTGGATCTCGACGAGATATACGGGCTCCTGGATACCTGGCGTTGCCAGTAAGCACGCGGCGTAAGTCACGCGACGACATGTTGGGATGATCTGTCCTCCACCGCGGTGGATAGCGTCGGCATGTAGCTGCAGGCGCACGTGATCAACAGAGGACCACAATCGTAACCAGAGGATAACGTACTGTAACATCGAGGACGTTTACCCGCACACCACGCATGTTTTCCTCGGCACAGACACCCTCCTTGGTCGCCCACTGGAATGCAGCCACGCAAGAATCCTTGATTTCATTCAGGTACTGTACACCCTTCGTCACGTCGACGAGCAAGTTAGGGCCAGTGGTATCGGGGCCGAAACACCAGATCTTGCGCGCATCAGTGACGTCCCACGAAAACTCGTCCGCAAGCACACGAGCACGCAGCTTGAAGTCATCACGTGCAGTGACCTTGCCGTTCTCAATGGCAAGCGTGAGCTCTTCTTCGAGTGGCAATGCCTTGGCGTACAATCGGTTGTGCTTGTTCTGCGACTTTGAGAGCGCTACGATAGACGACTCGGCCCTGACAGTCTCACGGTAACCGACGACGGGGTCTGAGATCTTGAGCGGCACACCAGCGTGGTCTTCTTGAAGGTCCTGATTCATAGCAGTGCTCGTTATAAAGAGTATAGACCCCCAGAGCAACAACGCTTACTTTCAAACAGATTTCTAGGTGCAGCTCACCAGCCCCGGCGACAATGTGCTCGCCAGTTTCCGAGATCCATGCCTGAACGCATGGGTCAGACTTTGACAAACGCTTGAGGCCCTCGACAAGTTTTGGGAGGTCGGCGGCATTCTTGACCTCGACGGCGACCTGCACGACGGGCGATACGGAAAACTTCATGACCTTCATGTTGTGAGCCGTTTCAGATGTCGTTAGAGTACCAGTCTTGAGTAAGAACTGGTCAATGCCGACGAGACCGACGATGTTACCGGCAGGGCAGTCCTCGATCGGTTCGACATAGCGGCCCATCATCAACACGGTGCGTTGTACCGACTTGACAAACAGGTCTTCCTTCTTCCCGGGAACGTAGTTCGGACCCTGGATGCGGATCTTCGGGCCTGAACGTACAGTACCCGAGAAGACACGACCAAAGGCGTAGAAGCGCCCCTTATCGGATGTCGGTACCATCTTTGAGACGTACAGCACAAGCGGGCCCTTGGGATCGCAGTCGCGAATACCGATTGCAGACTCGTCGTCCATAGGACCCTCATAGAGGGTCTCAACGCGGTACCGCTGGGCGGTGGCAGGTGAGGGTAGGTTGATGACAATCATCTCTAGGAGGGAGTCCCCAGCAGGAAGGAACTTGCGCATGATGACTTTGAGAAGGGCTTTACCCTCAAGGTCGCGCTCATCTTGTGCGAGCTTGATGTCGAGCTTCTCAAGCATTGGGGCGATCTTGTCCTTCTGGAAGTTCATGACGGATTCGAAAATCTTGAAGATGGGGTCGAGAACGAACATATTGAAGGCACGCTCAAGAGGCTTGCCATCGGCATCGGCAGACTTTGTCGACCATTTCTTTGTGGCGGGGTTGAAAAAGTTGTCACCCCATAGCTTGGCCATCATTTTCTCTTTGTCGACACCGAACTTCTTAGCGTAGCGAGCGGCGAATTGGCGAAGGGTGAAGCCCCAGCCGTGGAGACCCGAACCGAAAGCGACGGTACCCTTGTCGGGGTAAACTTGTACGTCACCAAGGGCTTCATCGCGGTAGGTAGAGACGATGACGTTCACCGACTCGATCGTACGAAGGAAGGACTGGTAGAGATCCTCTTTGGACACTTGAAGCTCAAGGAGTGCGCGGTCAACCTTGTTAATGATGACGACAGGCTTGATACGCTCGCCGAGAGCTTGCCGGAGGACAGTCTCTGTTTGGACACAGACACCCTCAACGCAGTCCACGACAACGAGTGCACCGTCTGTCACGCGAAGGGCAGCCGTGACTTCTGACGAGAAATCGACGTGCCCAGGGGAATCGATAAGATTAATCAAAAATTCATTGCCTGAACAAGTCGATAAGAATAATTCAAGACACGGGGTGAGAGAGAAGTCGCACCTTCGGTTTTTTGCTTGATAGAGGGAAGTTCGTCCTTGTTGATTTCAAAGTACATTGATATGGCTGTGGATTTGATGGTAATACCTCGCTCCTTTTCGTCTTCCCTTGTATCTGTATACCGTGTTTCGCCGGCCTTGGCACCCGCGATGATACCGGCTTTCGAGACAAGGGAATCGGTGAGGGTGGACTTTCCGTGGTCGACTAGAAAGATGTGTCAGCATGGAGTGTGGGGGTAAAGGGGCGTAACGACGGACCATGAGCGATGACACTCATATTACGGATGTTTGTGGGCTTGTCCATAAGAGCCCGTATTTGATCTGAGAAACAGTCAGACAGGGAAGACTATCCGCATACACGAACACGAACCGACGGTGAAGTTACTGAATCACGTAGTTACAAGTGAGTAAAGGGGCAATATGAGTAGGATAGGGGCAACATACACCATGATGAACGAGTTTTACAAGGGTAAGATACAAGAAGAGATTTACAGACAGGCCCTCTTGTGTTTGAACCTGCCCCAATGGATGATGGGAGTAAACGCGAGAAGAAAGATTGATTTTGGGTTTGTTGACCTCGTCTCTTATCGATGACTTGAGGGCAGGCTATTACGTGATACATCTACGGTATTCGTATCCGAATTCGAGTCAGTGTGAGTATCATGGAACCCTATCTTCGTCTTCCCGCACCCCACGATCGTATCGTCATCGTGACTCCTCGCCTACAAGATGCAGCAGAGTTGTGCGAGATACTGAATGACCCGCGTGTCTATCGTTGGGTTGCAAGTCCACCATTCCCATATACGATGGAGCATGCTATATCATGGCTCACTCAGAGCAAAGCTGAAGCAGACGTCATTTGGAAGGATTTGGAGCAAGCCAGCGCAGAATCCCCCAGTGGTCCTCCAAAATTTGTAGGAGGATGCCCACTCAGGTCAATTCTGGAAGAAAACGCAGATGGATCTTACACCTTCCTGGGTACTTGCGGCATTGATCGTAACACGTACGACGATGTCATGGACCTCGAAGAGCGCGCAAGACTGGTCCATGAGAACAACGCGAGACCGGTGGGAGATCCAAACATTATTTGGCGCATTGGTTGTACGCGTATCCACACACTTACACAAGGCGAGGATTGACTGGAGGACATTTCAGACTATCTCAGACCATCCCATCATGGGAGAGGAATTATGACGGCGGTCGTGGGGATGCTGATGAAATCATGGGGGATCC